>JAECUM010013985.1:0-25201 GCA_016617855.1 Megalonaias nervosa | reverse complement strand
TATTTCTATACTTTGAAATGAAAAAATAACTTGAATCAATCATACGTATTGAATACTCACTGTGCGTTAGGTAGCTAAAACACATGAAGGAATTATGTTGTATTTCATTTTCTTACACATTCTGTTTTCAACTGAAGTCATGTCATTGTCCAATGACATTTATCTAAACCAGATATGAAAGTGACATACATTCTAGAGATCCTTGTTTGAATATTGGATAAATCTAAAATTCGCTTACTCTCGTAATCAACCGTGAGCTCGGTTGCCCAGTCGCCATAAATGTTCATAACAACTGCGGACTGACTGCCGTCCATATTGGCCTGGATGAGATGTGAATGGTCATCGCTATCAGTGTAAAACAACAGTCTGAAAAGGGAGGCAAAAGGGTTGGTAAAGGTGTCTGGTTAATATAGAAATAGAGCTTAATAGGAGAGAATAATATAGTTTTTCCTGTTTTTGAACTCGTACAAGTAGACCAAAAGAGCGTTGATACTGACGAAGGCGTCACCTAATGAAGCATCAGGGAGGGTGAACAAACCATTTGTTGGAGGGTTTATTTTTAAAAATATAAAGCATCCTTGGAAAATGGCACACACGCGTCAATATCGTTAAACCGAGACCTCTAACCAGATTTTTTTCCTGTGTGTCAAATTTAATTACCAACCCCTGGTGTAAAACACCATCACATTCACTGTTGGTCGTCGACGTGGTCAGTATTAAATAATTAATAATATCGAATAATAATGAGCGATCCTACGCTAACCATGGAATCTCGCACAACTAAGCTAGCTCGACAGTGACTAGAGGCAATTAAAAAATATCTTCCAGTCCGTGATTCTGTCAAGCAAAACTTACAAGTGCATCAGGAGACTCAGGTGGAATTTACAGAAGGTGCAGAACAGTTATTTAAACCAGTTACAAAAGCTACCAAAGGTTTTCTTCCCACGTTGAAGCAAACCGGTAAAGCAACTGGGAAAATAGCAGAAAGAACTGAACAAACAAACAAAAAATTCTACAAGAAGTTCCAGCTGAAATAGCTATAGCTCAACCACAATTACAAGAAGGAATAAAACAAGTAATTGAGGGTACTAACAAAGATCACGAGGTGGTAGGTGATGTGAAGGATACTGTTGCATCAAAACCAAGACCAAAACGAAAACCAAAACCACCAGCCCGATTTACTGAAGAAGGTCGTAAAATACTTTGAGAAAACCCTGTTGCGGTTGCCGCAACGGGATATTCAGATCGTGATCAATTGTTAGATCCAAACACTGCCAGTGTTTCAAAAAAATGAATTACTTTTATATTTCGAAAAGCCCGTGATATATCTAAAATCACTGATAAATATAAAAATGATTTTTGAAACATTGTGGAACAAGTCGAAAATGCTAAAAGAAATCCATTACTTGGAGATACGTTATCTTTCAAATAATTGCCATTTGGACCACCTCGTACTGATGAAGAAGAATCAGGCAAAACAACTAGACCACCACCCTCGCAACCTCCTCAATCACAACCTTAAATTCAGCCGCCGCCAAAAAATACAAATGTAATAGATAAATTTATGCCATCAGGTATTGCCGCTATCAGGAATCCAGACCAAATAAAAGATAACTGCTGCGTATGGATACAATAAAATAAATAATTATGAAAAACCCAATTCTTAAAACTATTAACTTGACAATTGCATTTTAAGTGTATATTGCGCCGCTAATAATATTCAGCAGGTCAGACGTGATGATGAAAATTTGCTAAATTTACCCAGGAAGTAAACTAGTATAAAAACAAAAAAGAAAAAGAAATGAAATCAGACTTAACAACAAGTAATAAAGAACGAAACAAAAAACTGGAAGTGGTTTGTCAAGTGGTGTCCTTGATGAACTTTGTCCCAATAACGTCGTTCCCGATGTTAATAGACTAGAAATTTTAATCGGCTGAAGACGAGCTGGCAATAATTCCCCATAAATCATTGATGAAGCAGCCTCTATTTGTCAGAGATTATTTGCAGGAGGTATCATGGACATTTATGTTTATCTGTCCCTCATTGATGAAATCGTTGATGATTACCGTAGTGATTGAGGGTACGAAATTAGATCAGTGAAAAGAAAATAAGATGATTATACATAATGCTCAACATGGACCTAAATATGGTCAGGGTGATAAATTCGCGCTTACCAACATATAAAGCGAGACGTCCTAAAATAATGAAAGAGATATATTCCCACGACAATAATAGAAAACCACATATCGATTAATGTTTTATTAACTCATTTCCTAGTGCATTAAGTCTGAACATAAACAATTAAGCAGTAAAATGCAGCAGTTATTTTCCAGTTGCTTACAAGATCGTCTCAGCGACGATATAAAGCAGTAGATCATTGCGACGATACAGCCTTTAAACCAAGTTTCATCAGACCTAAAGTAAGTCAATAATATTATTATTGAAACGGTAATTACTACCGGTGGTGATATAGCTGGTGAATCACCGATACTTAAAGCATTATTCGATTACAGAACTATCAACCTTCATATTACTAGTATTTGACAAAAACCGTCAGTGATATTATCGAGTGAATCATGGAGAAAAATATCCTCTCCTCCGAATATTCTACAACATAACAACGATCCAGACGCCGGTGGTCGTCATATATCACCAGGTGTTGTCAATATCACATCAACGATAGCAATCAGTCTGATGTTTGATGCGATAGATGGCAGTTATCAAGTAGATCTTGAAAGATCCAGGCAGGCACATCAGGGATATATCCTATACTCATTTACTCCTCACACACCACATGGATTTTTGGTTGTGTTAGTACCGGTTTATCCGGTTTATCTACGATGTCATAATCCTCTGTTGTCACGGATGCATTTTACACTTACTGACCAGCACGGACACCTTCTTGATTTAAGAGGGGAATCCTTGCCGATAGGCTTGTATGTGAGATCCTGACAAAAGTCAGGATATCAACGTGTAAACACAATTCCACCCCGGAAATGCCAGGGCCCATGGAACAATGTAAAATTAAATTATTTTCTTGCGGTATTATATAATGTACCAACACAAGAAATTTTTTGTATACAACAAAGCGGTACTCGAAAGTGCCGTCAAAAGAATCTTGACACTTCCCCACACAGAAAAGTCTAGTGTTAATGTATTTATTGATGTTATGGCAATGAGAATTTTTTTTTAACGCAGGAACAATTAAATGAGTTGCAACGAGAACATGTTATCACAGCTGTATGTGACAGGGATCAAATTCCGAATTACGCACATTCTTGCCTTAAATGGTCCAAGTTACAGGAAATACTTTATGGGTTGTCCGAAAATTAAAATTAGCCAACCCAAAAAAAAAGATTTTCCGGCAAACTAATAAAATATTAAAAAAGCCGCCGGCAATACGCTATTAATATTCGGTGTCACAACTTTCATTTTCACAACTTTCACTTTCACAATTCGATTGTTCACAATCGTACATAATGTTTTCATCTGTCTTAAACGCGCACTCACAGTCTTTCTTGTTTTCGTATTCGCGTGACAACTCTGATCTAATTTTCTCAATCGCGTGTGCGAGTGGAACGAATTGCCGGACATTTGTATAATCACATACATAAGCTGGCGGTTGTTTCATTGCCTGTTGAAGTAACTTAATAAACTAGTATTAGGCTGCACGTGTCTATCTTCCTTCAGATTTTCATTATTGTAATATTTCAAAATCATTTATAAATTTATCAGGATCAATTTGATCAGAAAGTTGTACACCCCCACGTCCGCCGGTGGTGGGAACATGTCGTTCTTGAAATGCAGAGATACTCGCATTAATATTTTTGTGAATCATTATATAATAAATATCTGGTCAAAAATAACAAAAGTATTTGCATTCCTAATTTGTGTCGGAATGCATGGATAGCACAAAAAGGGATAACTGGGCCCAGGTGATGCCCACTGATAGCATTTCCTGGGAGTATATTCTTCAGTTATATACAGACATCTGCTACCGTAAGCTGATGGTGCTCTTATATTATTTTACGTCCAACAGGCATCTGTATTGATCCGTGCTAATTTAAGTGGAGACACAACCCCCAGTGAACACCTAAATTGAAAAACGACATTTTAGCAGGTCCAGAGGGAAATCCGAACGACCAGACGTCCCAGGAATTATGATGTTTAGCCAGGCAATTAGCACAGATCGATTACATACACCACGTTTGGATTTCAGATTTTAATCATACCACCACAGTCGATCCCAACTGTCCCCTTACTTACATAGAAAAATATTTTTTGTCATCCTTGGAGATTCGAACATGTATTAATTTTGTTTATGTGATCGCTAGTCCAGACGCATTACCGATTGCGCTATGATTCATTTGTTCCTATACATGGTCGGAACGCATATATAAAATTACACATAATGGAAAACAACCCATCGAAAATCCCCTTCTTCCTTGCAGGTATAATACAACCGCCATGCAATGTTCACCCCGCCCACTGACTCAATAAGATGACGTGTGTATTATACCTGTGTGGGGTCTTTTAGACCCCAGTAACTATATAACTGTACACGTAGACTTGTATTCATATATCTCATTCTAAACAAGCCTACGTGTACATTTGTTTGCAGTCGGTCAAATGAGTAAAATTAGAGTTGTTTTAAGATGGAACACT
Organism: Megalonaias nervosa; assembly: GCA_016617855.1. Lineage (NCBI taxonomy): Eukaryota > Metazoa > Mollusca > Bivalvia > Unionida > Unionidae > Megalonaias > Megalonaias nervosa. The sequence goes on along the minus strand of JAECUM010013985.1, from coordinate 20,535 downwards.
GATTTTCCTGTTCTCGATTTTATCGAGGGCAATGTGAATGATACACATACAAACATACGATAATCTGGACCTTAAAAATACACAACTCACGTTTTGATTTCGTTTCCCGGGGATATGAAAAGGAAGACTAAAGTGTCTACACACACACAGACATACAGAAAATCAAAACGATCTATTCACATTCCATTCATATGACCGACTGAGAGATTTATAATTGTGGCCCTGGTAAAAAACACCAAGAGTGTCCAAAGTTGTCTTTGGGAGCCAAGTAGAGTTATACTGTTAGTCCCTGCAGAGTTATCTCCCTCAGTGTTAACCGTCAGACTTCTTGCAGTCCGAGACATGGATTCTAGCAAGTCAGTTCTTGTGGTGTGCAATATTGAAATATTATTTTGTATGTATTTGTTAGAAAATGCTGATTTGGTTATTTTTATCTGTGCCACGTTGTACCGAAGCTGGGAAAATGCAGAAAAATTTGGAAGCTACATATATTGAATGAAATTCTATTTCTTAGCCTGTCTCTGTATTTACGGATTTAACTGATCTTGATTGCTTTTATTATTGCCAGTATCTCCATGTTCACAATTCTGACTCTGTGTAATAGTGTGAAAATATTTCAAAGACTTATCAAGTTTTTGGCAGTAAATATGATCAATAACAAATCCATCCTTGATTAGACCATTGTAACACTCATACCTTTTTCCCAACAGTAAATCTCAGATAACCAGGATTATCAACTGATCGACCAAACTGATGACAAACAACATCAATAGTTTCAGTGCAGAAGTAAATGTCAGTGGACAGAAGTTGGAAAGAGTTACAAGCTTCAAGTACTTGGCATCAATTATTCATAGATGAGGGCTCCAAACCAGAACTACTTTGCAGGATTGCCCAGACAACAGAAGCAATAACAAGGTTGAGACCAATATGGAAATATACCAACATTGCTTTGGGTTCCAAAATAAGGCTGATGCGCTTGATTGTCATAAATTTACAAGATTATCTGCGCTCAAACCTTCTAAAGCTAGATTCGATCTTGACAGAATAACCCCTGACTTGCCGAGGCGAGCTCTGCTTGACGAATCAGACTCTAATAGATAGTATCGGTGAAGCCAAGAAAGAATTTCTCAACGATGGTGCGGGTCATGTGTGGTCAACATTTAGAATTATGCGCGACGGTAACCCCCAAATTGATGATACGATGAATGACCATCGAGCAAGGACAATCAATAATTAATTTGATGTTGAACAAAGATGCATTTTTAGAATAAAATTTATCGTAGCGGTGGACGCCGCCGACGTAGCTTGGATTATCCGTGACAAACTTGACCCTGTTCGAGAATCACACCGCACTGCGGATTTTGTCACGTCAAGTAAAAATTCCAAACCAGGAATACTGACCGGTATCGGCAAACCATATTATTAGTGAGCATACCCTGTGACGACAGTTGTTTATGTTTATGCGATATGTCTGCCAAATGATAAGCCTAGTGTTAATGACCTCCTGCCGATGAGAGTTTCGACGACAAATTGTGTTACTGAAAAAGTCACAGAACATTTTGCAAACGCGTTACGGGGGAATGGTTTAACGGATCTGAGACGCAAAAAAAATAAATGAATGGCCTGAGCGAGTTAGAGAAAATGGAGCTACGATCAGAGCTATGTTAAGTTGGAAAAGAAATTAAAATTTCCAATAAGGATGAAGACACTAACCGGTGAGATTTTGTACAAATTAAAATATAAATCAAAGGGAACTTCGATAGAGATCTTTGATCATAATGCGCAAGCGAGGACTTCAGACGTAACATTATTTCCACGAAACTCGAACTCTTAAATTTTATGACAGTGATATGTTAGATTTTATTAGAAATATCAGCAAGAACGATCCTGTTTCCATGTGGTTGTTTCAAGATTCCCACTGTAGAAATCATGATTAGTTTGCACGGCCTAATGGGGACATTTATCATACAGAATCTCTTCATGACGAAATGAAAAATCTTACGTTAAAATATACCGATGATGTCGAACGATTACTCAGCAATTGCTTCACCGTCAAGTCAGTTGGTGTTCACCTTGCTGAGCAGGAAAATTCATGGAGGCCAATACGGCTCGAATTTCGTGAGGATATACAACGCAATTGTGTCGAATACGGACATGGCGGATTGTGGAATACCAACTACGATTGTAGAATACTAAATACGATTTTGGAGGTGTTATCTCAGTTGATATGGTTGCATGTTATCCTGGAGATTTTCTTGGAATGGGAGAGTGTTCTAAGTAAGATTTTGACATCCAGCACACGAGACGACTAGAGTTGCAATAAATATAAATTTACAAAATTTCGATTTAACTGCATTTGCATGTATTGAATTGTTCATATTTGCACAGGAAAACCTTCATCCGATTGTCGCTGTTTGGTTTCGTCATCATTTCAGCGAACGTCGTTGGGCTCCAATAGTGTTATTACAATGCATGCTTGATGCAAAGATATTGATATCGTTAACCATTGAATAAAACAATAATATTGTATCATCCACAAAAACAAGTCTGGCTACCAAAACCCCCTGTCACTGAGAGATTTGTTCTCTACGAGATCTTTGATCGTAATCCCGATGCTGTAGAATACGAAACTAAACTTGCAAAAGATTTTGGCAGACAAATAATTGGGAAATTAACACAAGGAGGATCATATGATCACAAACGATATTGTACAAGATTAACTATTGACGATGCTGAGCTTGATCTTATCATTGCTGATAAATCTATTTGTAAATCGAAATAATGTTAACCTATTAGATGGAACCAACCTAGGCACAGTTGTGAGCTACACTGATGTTGACTCACCACAGTCTACTCATTTAAGATCTATGATGTTAGCGTATGTTCCGATAAACTTATTGTCGATGATAAATAGATTTCCGGATACCGCAGTTAGAGTCGCCACAAGATGCCACAAGATGCAGGATTGCTAAATGAATTACAGATCGGCGTTCATGCACCATGGTGCGAGTGGAGAGTGAAAAAAGAAAAGATACTCAGTTATTCTGAATCTGCTGATTATAGATCCGAGGAGATATATTACACAAATAGTCAAATGTCACAACCATCAACAGCATCATCGGTATATGATCCTGTGGCCAGATATAAAAAAAAGTTTAATTCAACGGGTGCGGCGGTTCTAGTAAAACAACACGTGCGACTGAATTATTTCGGAATCTTGACATGATTGTGGTAACTCCGACTCACGGACTCGCCAGAGAGATGAAAGAAAGAGGGTTGTCGCATACTTATCACAGTTTCTTTCGATGGAAGGGAGATGCGTGGACACCTGAATGACTGGGTGAGAAACATATTCCTACGATCATTATCTGGGATGAGATATGTCTGGTATCTGTGGACGTATTAAAATGTTTCGTCTTTGGTTATTGACGTGGAATACTGCTGTTATGATGTGTGGTGGTCATGGTCAACCACCACCTTTTATCGGTGAATCGCCACATCGCTGGTTAAAAGAATTCGTAGATTATTATCAAGAAATACGTGATGATCATTGAGCTATTGATGAACCCCTGAAAGTATTAAAATATTAATCAGACTGCAGCCAGATAAGATTCAATGTGAGAAAATGCGTGAGATAATTACAGAGTTTGCGATGAGTGATTTTTGGAATTTGTGGAGACCTGCTGATTTGATAACTGCAAGTCGGAAGATAGTTCGTGATTTACTGCAGCAACAATTATTTCTGTTACATAAAGAAAGTTTTCAGATCTACCTGTGCCATTATGTTATCGCCCAGCAGAGACACGTAAACAAAATATTTATATTGAAATTGCAGGACGCTTGGTAGAACCAAGGAAACAAAAACTTGTATTAAATGATTTTGTTGTTGTTCCTGTGGATGTTGGTGAGAGTGCATTAACGATGGATAAATCTCTATGGACTCTAGGATATCCAACAACTATTCATTCATCACAGAGATTAACTATTTCGGATACTAATATTTGGATTGTTGATGATCGTATCGAATGGTCAAATTTAGTTTATCTAGTGGTATTGAGAGTCAGAAGAATTTCTCAGTTACAGAGGGTTATTATAGACTGCGCAATGAATAATAATCAAACTCAAAAAATTTAGCGACGAAATAGTAGGAAAAACAAAATAGCTGATTATCAGCAGTGTGACAAACAAATAAATGCGACTTTGATCTTGATATTGAATTTATCATGACACCGAAACAACAATAAAATAATCACTGTGCTTGCTGTAATACAGCAATGTTATGGCAGTATTCTCCTAATAACTCACGACAGTTTACTGTGGATAGAATTAATAATAGTCTCGGCCACACAAGCGAAAATATGATGCTGACCTGTCTTGAGTGTAATCGACGTCGAGGAACTGTTATCCTGCTTTCACAGAAGTGAAGGCGGTGGTAATTATGTATCTTCAGGAATTAATTACAATGGTTCACATACAAATCCATGTTGAGGAGCAGTTGAATCTAGTTTGTAGATTACATTTCTACTCGTAAATCTTACCACACTGGAAAGTTTATGCGTGGTTACACTCCAGACTGGGTCAGTTGCTCTTTTCTGCCCCCTCCCTCAAGCTCCCCTGGCTCATACAAATATATGGCGGTCACATTCCTCAGTACTGATTGTTTTGAGAAAAAGTCATGTGTGTGTTTCTTCGAGATTACATATAGAAATTCCACGAGTAATTTCATTATTTAATGCAGCTATCACACTTGGTGGACTTGAAACCCATTCATGAGATCTCTTGTCGGTCTGAACTTTGTTCAAGGATATTTCCTGCGCATACTGATATCCAAACAATCGCACAGCAAGTGTTCGATTAAAACGCTCAACAATTGCCTGATCGCGATGAATTGCGGTGTGCCCGCGTCTGATCTTGACGTTTTATTGTATCATCAGAGATTTTACTGTACCAAGAAATTCTTTGCAGGATCAACCTGTAGCAACTGTGGCCATCGCAAGGGCCCTCGACGAAAATTTGCGTTCAAACGCAGATGCAACTTCACTTGCTGTCTTTGTTGATAGTGGTTCTCCTTTATATCTACTTGCAACGTCCACAACAGTCAACGCATACTTGTATGTGCGTTATTGACATCTACCAGTTTTAATAGAATCATGTGGTAAAAACAAAATAACTGCTTGATGAACCTCATTGGGAGTGTTGATATCAAAATGTGAGTACTGAATTTGTTTAGTTGGTGGTAGATAAATTTGCCATATTGCCTGTCGTGCTAACCAATCTGCAGCAACAGAAAGTGCGACACCTGCTGCATCAGCAAGTTTTATTCCTCGTCTTTATTGTTTTAAATCCACTGGTGGGTGTGGGTGCTTGGCATCGAACACAATATAAATTCATATAATTATTATATATTCCTACAACATGGATATCATTGATTTCTCACCGACACGATGGAGAGAGACAATGAAGAATCATCAGGTGTTACCAAATTCTATCAGAGCAATTATTGTTGGTCCATTTGGGTCAGATAAGACGCAATTATTGCTTAACGTGATAAAGAGCTGGCTCAAGTGGGATAAGTTGTATTTAGTGGCAACATCTGTAGACGATCAGCGAAGCTACGATGTGCTTAAAGATTTTAATGAAAATGTAAAGTTGTTGGACGAGGACGGCAATGATATTATTGATTTTATCACCGACATCAACGATGCGCTGTTGGTAGATGATCTCAACGGGGGCATCAACAATCTCGTAGTATACGATGATGTGATGCTAGAAAAACAATGAAATCCACCTCGGATATTTTCCCGAGGCAGACACAAAAACACCGATATTATATATGTTACTCAGCGATATATGCAAATGCCTAAAGTGATCAGAGATAACTGCAATTTTCTGGTTGTCTTTAATGGTGTTGATATCCACACACCAACAAGCATCCGCCAGACTTGGTGTTCAGGGGACATGGATATGATTAAGTTTGAAAACTTCTTCTCAAACGCGCAAGCGATTACTCATAGATTTATCACAATAAATTTGCATGCTCCTCGGTCGAGGTATCGCGTAGGTCTCGATAAAACTTTTGGTTGAGACCCGTTACTCTTTTCACACCCTTGGCTCTTTCAAGTCAGACAGCAGCAAGAGGGGTGGGGTTGAATGTCCTGGTGTTTTACACCAGTGGTTGGTAACTAAATTTGACACACAAAAAATAACCCGGTTAGAGGTCTCTGTTTAGTGTTATTGACGCTTCTGTGTCATTTTCGCAGGAAGCTTAATTTTTAAAAATAATCCATCTACAAATGGTCTGTTCACCCTCCCTGCTGCTACTGAAGGTTTAAACACCATCTTCCTGCAAAAGACTTATACGAGGGAATCCGGTATAGGTGTCGTCTTAAAGTGAGCATAACATGTGTACCTACCCCTTTGATGGATAGACGACCAGCCCAGTGGGATAATTCAGTCCAGTAACAAGAACTCGTTGCTTTCCGTTTGCAGAAAGAACTCTAATGAAATTCGTGGTTTTCCTGGCAAAATGCATGAAGTTGACTGCTGTGTAGTAAATGTTCCCAGTTGAATAGTCCACAGCAAATCGAGTGGCGAAGTAATAGTTGTCGTCAAAGAATGCTGAAACAATATGCGGAATGATCTGAAAGTGCGTTTGAGTTCTTAAAGTACTTCGCATAATGTTTCCTCCATACTGGTGCACTGGTAAAAACGTATGATCCGTATTTATCCAGCCTTGTATATGCACTTTCCTGTGTAACAGGACATAGTAAGAAAACTAGAAATAAATCAAATTTACCACACAACGGATCATTATACGAAGTTTCAATTCATGGAAAATATGATCTACCACGAATAAGTGAATCATATAATCAAAATGATTTCTCCACTATCATGGAACGGGATTTAGCTATAGTTTCATGTATAGCGTTTGCCAGACAGTCAGTGACAATGAGGACAATTTTAATGAGCAAGATCTATAGTAAAACTTACAAGGAATTCCAATTAATTTCTTTCAAAGCCCCATTTTCTTCAGCCTTTTTACAGACTGTGCCATATATCATTAAACGATGTGGTTTGTGACCTGTACTTAATCATATGCATTTTCATTCGGTCATAATCAAACGTGTGAGTGACTAGTTATATTTAACCTGAAAATATTAAAAATGCCTTTTTATTTTGACTGACATGTAAGGAGGATCCAACTTCATGATGTATATTTTCTTAAATTACATCTGTGAATTCGCTCCACAGTATTTGTTCATTGAATTGATTTTTTTTAGCACAAAACAGTATCATTATGATACCTACAGGCTGTCTTTCCTGTGCCATTAAGGTGCATAATGGACAGTTCAGGGTAATCTGTGCCCCATATGACCACATCGTCAATAGGGCTGTATGTAATACCCGTCAGAGAGTTTGTTGGTTTGGCTTTGATTCCCTGAATGCTCTGATCCATCAGGCTGATTTGGTAGATGACGTCATGTGTAGAATCGGCAAACAGCATGAAGTTATCCTTGACAGGGTCTTAGAAATAGATTATATAATTCACTCAAATGAAATAATATCCTACTATGGATTTCAGCAACAGAACTAGGTATAAATGCAACCTTTACTTTAAAACCCAGTGATCTGATTGACAAAAAGCGTAATTTTCTATTCAAACTGACCAGTTCAAGTTGCTAAGGCTAAACTGTAGAGTTTAGCTAGTCACATGTGTGCGATATCGTTTTACAAAAGCTTTCTGTATAATGCATTTTACGATATTCATGGAAAGGATCTTAATTTACGTCGTGATATTCAAGTTTCTTGATCTCATGCCACGTTAATTGGATGGATACTATCCTTCATACTAACACAGAGTCAATACTATATAGGTTCGACAACGCTAGCATATGTTATGATTGTATTTCAAAAAGAAGATAGTGGTAATATTTACTTAGCTGTCACCAAGTTTCTAAAACAGATGGCTTGATAACTGTAAACAGATTTTATAGCTCTTTAGAAAGAACAAGCATTAATTAAGTATAACATGGTTGCAGTGTACCAATGGCAAAACTAAATATAAAATCTGTTCTATTTGATTCCAGGAAATTACTTGTGACAGAAATTTCAAGAAATACCAGTATTAATTTTCCTTCCCTTAATTATATAAATTCCTTTTGCAAAAGTTCGCCTTCAAAAATGACTACTAACTTTGCCTTTTTTTCTCAGGAATATGTTTAAGTATTATACAGAATTTATATATGCCTCTCTGTACATACGTCAACGACGCCGACCAGTATGTCTTCCCTTGCTTTTCATTCTACCTACCTGATGTACAGGTTTTACCATTGGACTCCAGTCTAAAGCCAAAGGTGCATTCGCATATCCTCGACTTTCCGTTAGATATGCAAATCTGTTCACATTCTCCATTCAAGTTGAAACACGGTCCTAAGAAACATGTTTTAAAAAAACAATTAAGATGGATGCTGATGTTGCAAAATGTGTTCAAAAACCTGCCCCAGTGTAATTATGTCACATCTATATCCTTCTGAAGCTATATCCCCTGCCACCCAATAACACCATCTTTGAATACTTAAGATAACCCAATAGCCAGGCGGCAGGAAGGTGATACATAATGTGATACGTCTTTAATGGGAATATAATTGCCGTATATTGATATATTACACTAAGAGAACGATAAAGCGATGAAACAAATGATGTTGCAGATAAAGACTGTCATATTTGCCTGTTTCATTTTGACGAAATGTTTCATCAAAAACCCTAATAGCTGTAATATTTCCCGTGCTAAGAAATACACCAGATGTTGTGCTTCTTCTAAGAGCTACGGAATAAGACATCATTAAAGTCCCGTCGGCATCCTTGGCCGTCACCAGCAAGTGTCCCTGAAACACAATGCCAGATGAGGCTTATGTCAATAATTTATTAATAACCGCATACACAGAGGACAATGTTTTACAAAGATTAAGTCGGATAAATATCCCTCAAGTGCATAAAGACCAATTAATTTTTAGCACCAACGTATAAGAAAAAGGAGAGAGACCTGAATTATATGTAAAGAAATAAATTGTATCATTTTCAATTTAAGGACAGATGGACTGTCTACAAATATACTTAAATGGTTAATTCATATCAAATTATATACTTGATGAAGATCTCTCTCTCTCTCTCTCTCTCTCTCTCTCTCTCTCTCTCTCTCTCTCTATATATATATATATATATATATATATATATATATATATATATATATATATATAACTTAGATGACTGAATTGACTATACTATTAATAATAATAATAATAATAATAATAGTGGTAGTAGTAGTGTATTAGTGGTAGTTGTTGTAGCAATATTAATAGCATCATTTACTTTAAAGACAACATTAGCAACTAGCAGCTATATCCCAGCATAATCTCCACAAAAGGTTAGCAATTTACCCTGTAGATTTCAAGCTTTTCAAGGCTTTTATTAGTCACAATGAAATGGTATAGGTCTGAGCCATCCAGTTTACAGGAGATCACATAGCTGATGTCAGTATGTGCGGTGTCCAAAAAGAAGATCCTGCAATGAAAGTAAAATGCTGATGCTAAGTTAGAAACAATAATTTAAATATTTTAAAAGATATATTGATGTTTATATGCGAATGAAGAAACGAGAGCATGACAAATAAATTAAGCACTGCTTTTATTATATATGTAATTTTAATTTGCTTTAGCTAGAATGTATGCTTATTAAAATACGGTTATGCTCATGTTGTTGGTTTGGGTTTTAATGCCATTCATCTGCATTCAGTAGGCTACACATGATGATCAAAATAACTGGTTATTGAAGAGCACTTAAAACCCCAGGAAAGAACCACCAACGAACGGGAAACTACTAGCCCTCCTTCTCACATACCCAAGTTGGGAGAGCCTAATATTCAAACACACACGTAGACAGAGGTGATGCGGTTGTAATCGGTAAAGGCGAGTGCTTTAGGCCACTCTGCCACCCGGGGCCCTGTTAAGCTCATGATTGACATAAAGTAAATATAACCGACTAGGAGGTATATATGATTAAATCTATAAGTAATGTAGCAAATAATCCAACGTATTTATGTATCATAACTACTATGACTGGCTTTCAATGATATTTTGAGAGGAAGTAGTCTGTGCAACGTGAGATGGACACTACTTATGTATATAAAAAGGTTTAGACAGATTACACAGAAGTAAAAAAAAAAAAAAATATTTGAAAGGGATAAATTGTGGCTAGTCTAAATGTAATATAAAATAGAGATCACATAATAGATGTATATTGTTTCTAATTCTGAAATACCCCTCATCAGGCATTAAACCTATTAAAGTATCTATAGCATTTACTATTATTTTGGTTTGTACACAGAAGCAAAAGTGGATTTGAGGTGGAATGAGAGACGAAATCAGCATATTTCTGTATGGATACAGAGAAACAAGTTAAACTTTGGAGTGGAATAATATGTAAAGTTAACATGATATTGTATGCATACACAAAGTCATAATTTGAGGTGGAATATGAGATAAACAGAAACAAGTTGGACTTGGAGTGTCGTACGATATGTAGTCAGCTCACTACAACATGAGTACAAGAAGAAACTTCCTATTTGGAGTGGAATACCGGATTAAATTAATACGATATCGAACGGAAACATCTCTGCCTATCATGATTTAGGGTGAAATAAAAAATGAAGGCACCAAAATACTGTATGGGTACACGGACAGCAGTCATGATTTGTTTGGAACTAGTGTGGATGTTTCATGTTGCAAGAGAGCATGCTAGTTATGGCTTTCGTTTTAGTCGATGCTTGTTTGCAGGTAATGAAATGTTATTTATCAGAAGAAAAAAATGTTTATTAATGTGAGTTTAATTTCCATTTTATTTCTATATTGCATGACATTTTACGAATAAGGGTATATAACCTTTATGATGCCGATTGGTAATTACCAAATGAAAACGAAATACTTAGCTTTGCAATTTTTCCTACATTGTTCATGTTGGATGATGGACCTATTTTCCGATGAAAAAATCTTCATCCAATGCTTGCTGTAGGCAGGGGTAATATCATAGCTTAGTTTTGGGTAAGAAATACACTTTAATAATATCTTTGTTTCACTAAACATATGAGTATAATTAAATGATGTTTATTATTATACATGGAACGATAAAGCATTGTTGGAATAAAGTTTTCGAAACTCCAGCCTTCGACATTGTTGTTCTGTAATCTTCGTCGTTTCATCAGCTTTAAATATATGGGTTGCTTTGCTTCTCGACAAAATGAAAAAGATGACTAAAACAACTACATCACGATATTTTGCGTGTACTTGTAAATGTTTAATATAGTGTCCTTGATGTTTTCCAAAGTGTTATTGTTTTATTTTTAAGGGTTCCGCTTTCGTCAGTTTTAAATTTCCGGTCAACGGTTTCTATCGTTTTGGACCAAGATCAACACTATATGGATCATTTGGTTTTGTAAAGTATTATTTTCATATTATTTAAAAACCTCCCATCTCAAATTGAAATTTGTCTTGGAATTGAATTTAGAATTACATTTGAACAATGTTAAAATTCCATGTAATAATGTTGCATTGAATAGTGAAAAATAATAAACAGCATTTTCATGTTGAGGTGGCAAATCATGTTAAGCCTCGTCCAATGCTTCTCTTTATATCGAAACGCAGATTTGTGTCTGTGAATAAACATATTTAATTCCAACAGTAAAGATGATTAAATAATATCCTGAAAGGTGATGTTGTTGTGTAAATGTACTGTGCGGCTATATACCCTTTTACCTCCAAGACATGTAAAATTCTTTCTTAACTTCTTTGCCAAGTATTTGAACCAGCCGTAATGTTATGGTAACCTTCTTCATTTTGCGTACTCCATGCCTCCGTGTTATTAGCAATTTCTGGATTTTTCTCGTGTGCATTTGTAACGTCTACAACTGACTGGATTTCTGTCACAGGATACAATGTGGTTTGCATCATTTTTAGACACAATTTAACAAAGGTTAGACTTTCGTTGAAATGCATTGTGAAGTGATGAGATGAACCAGATGTATTGGGGTCAGCTGCAAATAACGTTGATCCCAATCTGCCATCGCATAATGAGCCGATATATCGGGGTCTATTTTGATAATTCTACTTATTAATCCTACCAAACAGCACAGACCCAGAAAGCTGGCACATGATATCAAAGTTACCAAAGAGGAAACACCGAAGTGGTATGGAGTATGGATATGTTGATCCAATAAACAGATGTTGCATAAATACAAGTCCTTTGATGAATAAAAAAATGTAATTATCAATCTTTGTTCTATTTAGAAAAAAAAATTGTGTTATAACTGTTACACAAAGCACGCGGATGACAAAGCATATATACAAATGTGAACCACTCTTGACAAATAAATCTTGTGTAATGTAAAATGCAACCTATCATGTCATACTGCACTTGAAGTATTATCTTGGCTTTAGAAAAAAATAACTCCACAAAAATCTTTCCAACATAAGTCCTTTTAATAATGTCACGAGCAGCTCTCTCTCTCTCTCTCTCTCTCTCTCTCTCTCTCTCTCTCTCTCTCTCTCTCTCTCTCTCCCTCTCTCTCTTAGCTTCAAAATTTCCACTATAAATTGAGTTAACTAGATCTATAAGAAACGGGCTTTAAAGATTTAGGTGATCTGAAGACACAGTATCCCTCTAACCTCTTTTCATAAGGGTCATAGCTGAGTGATTTTGGATCCACAACATCGCCAGAGTCCAGGATGATCTTGTGGTTAGAGCCATCCATTTTGGAGGATTCTATTGTGCTCCCATTCCTGTCTGATATCCAATACATCAGGCTGTAAAGTTAAATAGATACGATTGTAGTTACATTTTATTTCACCGAAATATGTATTTACGGGTTCATTTAACCTTTATAAGAATAGGATACAATTCTTAGAAAAAAATCAATTATAGACTTTGGAGATACGTCAGGACGCTACATTCTTAAAATAGGTACCACGTTTCGCCGAGAGGCCTAAGACGCTTGCCTTTGCCTATCGTTGACATTTCACCCCTGTCCCCACTTGAATTTGAGTCTCGGGCTGTGCCTATGAGGGTTGGTGAGAAAGCCTGCCTGAGGCTTCTTGGTGGCTCTTACTAGGGTTTTTCCAGGTTCTTCATCCACCAGATATACTGGCCCCATGTTTAGAATACCTTACGCCAAGAAATGGGGTTAAACCTAAATCAACAACAACAACATTAATCAAATGACGTCATTGAATACACGAAAATAATCATAAGTTAAAAAATGTGAGAAATTATGTATGTGCATCCATTGGCAGATCCATATGTGTTTACAAGACATCATTAAAGACAGGTATTGCTGAAATTAGTTTTCGTATAATGCTAGGTCAATTTTCAACAACAGGCAAGTTTTAAGCATCACCCACTATATGTGCAAAAGTTTCCACTTCGTAACGTTCCCTTGCATATGAGTAATGACATTTGCTTTATATGGATATGACGTGATGTGGGTGTTGAAGGTAGTCCCGACTGTTTCAAAAACGTAGTGTGTATGAATATAAATACATTCTTTAAATGCTATACCGTTCATGAGGCAGAATTAGAATATCACGTGGATTATTAAGACCTTCTAGGAAAACTTGTGCGATTTCAGATTGTCTAGATAGTCTCCAGATAGAATCCGCATTCATTTCAGTCCAGTAGACGTTTCTGTCATATCCATCCCATGCCAGGCCTTAAAAATACAACATTGGACACACACCTGGTATTACATTTACAATAACATCATGGACGCAAATGTGCCAGTCTTTTCCTAAATAATCATTCCGTCATTTAAGGCTGTACAAATATTTGTAATTCTCTCTCTCTCTCTCTCATCAAAATTGACATGTTCCTTTCTAGGGACTCTGAAGATCAAGAACCTCCATTCAAAATTGCGCATCACAGATGTAAACTTCTTTCTCTTACATAATTTAAAACTAGAATGTTCTGGAAAGGAAACATTATACCCCTGCTTCTAATCTGGTTCAGGATCTTGGTCACTGCCCTAGTAGTCCTCAAATCATCAGGTTCCTTTACCTTTTCAAAGCAACCTTAACTTATCTTGAAGTATGATGGAGATATTATTTTCTAGAACTCAAAAATGTGTTAAAAACCTGCTAATTTTGTCCGATGCCAGTGGCCTTTACATTTATTATGATGCAATCAATAGCAAAGTGAAACAAAAACGTTGCTCTGGAGCCAATAGAGTAATAGACTCTGGAGCCAATAGAGTAATAGACTCTGGAGCCAATAGAGTAATAGACTCTGGAGTAATAGCCAAAATATAATTCCGGACAATCATGTTTCCGACTAAAATCAAGGATGGGAATCGGAAAGAAATTTTTAGAAAAAGAAATTATTGTGTTAGAAATTATAATGGCATGTTTTATATTTTCAACATTTGTTCACTGAATCGTCCCTCCGTGTACTTATAGCTAGGTGTCCAAATTATGTAGGAGGATACACAAGTCAGCTACTCATTATATCAATAAGTAAAATATTTATAAAAACTATTATTCACAGGTTGCAATATGGCGTCAAGTAATCACTTTACACTACCAGCCTCTCGAGGAGAAACCTGCAAGAAATAAGACTCATGAATGTTTGTCTTTTGTCAACACATCAATAGATGAGAAAGGTCGTATAGGTTTTGACATACTCAATACCTATGATCTAGAACATACACTACTCTTTCTAACTAGTCTGTTGAACAGACTGTAACTCGCTGTAGAATATGTGATATTTGCTTCTATTGGTTAAGTACAGCTAAAGGAAAATAAGGGAAGTTAAAATAATCAAGCCATTCACATCATTTGTTACGTACTACATTTACTTTTCGGTAATGTGTACTGGAGGATCCCCTGACAGGTTAGACCAGGATTAATAGTGTCAGAATAACCATCACGAAAAGCGCGATCATGTAAACTGGGATAAGAATCAGTACGGATAAGTTTCAGATGAACAAAAAAATTCCCACAGTTAAGATAGACAATTATCCGATTATTCTTTGTTTGTGGATTTGAAATAGACTAATTATGTGTGATTGGTTGGATGGAATTATTTCCAAATAGGAAAATAAATAATTGGATTTCTTATCGCACGTACAAGTACCAGCCTGCAAAGACTGAATAAATTATGTGGAGGACAATTTAACATTTCACATTTAAACCAAACTGTATGAAAACGACAGAAGAAGAGAGAAAAATGACTGGATTTTTCTGAGTTACAATTCAGATCTCGTTTTTAATTTGCATAGCTGACATTTATCAAATGGACTCTCTTTACAATATAAAAACGGGGACAATATTATATTCGATAGAATTTAATTAAAAACAAATCTTTGAAATGTCAACTTAATAGATTAAATTAAATGCTACCTTACCACTGATTATTCCGGATAATTCAGTCAGTCGATGCGATTCGGGATTGTCTACCATCGCCAAGTAAATAGCAGTGTTGTTGGCGAAGATAATCTGTCTCTGATCCGTATCCAGAATCATGTGTTTAGTGCCATTAGTTTTCAGAATGCACTTGGGATCGAAGACAAAGTCCGTCACAACTCTAATGTCCACGATACATATGCTGCTTTCATTACTGAACATCAATCCGCGATGAAAGTACTCAGTATTTACTGAAAAGTAAAGGAAGGAGTAAAGTAAACTATGAAAGTAAAATGAGGCTAAACAGACCAAATTATTTGTCTTATTATTTATGCAGTACAACGATCTTCCAACTTTTCATTGTATTCAAGATATGTACCATTTTCAAAGTCGCACAATTTCGACATTAAATAGCTTCATTAACATTAATGGAAGTGGGATATTGCTAAGTCAGGTAAACAGCAATCACAAAGAATTAAATAAAATATACGCAAACCCTACAACATGCATTCTTCATGCGACACATCCTATTTTCTGGCAGACGCTTCTTGTAAGATCTTCACCTTTTGCCTCGAGTAAGGTACTTTAACGTTCAGAAATATAGTAATGAACTAATTTCAACAAAAAGGCAAATGACATCGCATAGAACAAAAGTATATGCTAGGTTACACGCTATGCAGTAAGACATATTTCGGCAAATCTACTGAATATATTTACAGGAACATGATTTCATGTCGTGGTTGAGGGCATATCCATCTTTACAAAAGCAGGTGGCGCCATCCTTTTCCGTCACACAGATATGCTCACAACTGTAGTTCACACAGTGGTCTGCAAGTAGACGAAATATTGCAATTCAAGTTTCTATCTTAAAACACACAAGGGCGACATCCCACACTAAACTGGGAAATATAATGAGAGAGACAAGAAAATAACGTGTTTAAGGAAGAGTAAATAAAATCCTGACGAACTGCCCCACGGTCAGACTATTGGACATACAGTGAGACAGACAGACAGACAGACAAACATAAATAAAGATAGACAAACACAGATGAACCTGTGGCAGATGTGGGCTGGGCATCAGGATGGAAGACAGCTACTCCCAAGTAAGTTTCGTCTTCTCTGAATAATTTCTCGTGTAACTCCTTCCCATTCGTTTTATTCAAGAAATAAATCTCATCATTGTGGATGTCCGTCACATATAAGTACTCCTGTAAGTAAACGTAATATCTATGTGACGAAAACAATGTATATTATGTTCCTCTGATTTGGAGCTTAAAGACAAAAAATAATAATAAAGTCTTAGGAATTATATCATCGTCATCGTTTTAACAATGCAGACTGAAAAAAAAAAATGTATTCATATTTTTGATATGTGTAATACAAGGAAACAAAACTGACCAATCAACCTGTTTGAACTGAAGGAACATGTAATTATATATACCACACTAACTTTGTCGAAAGGAATAAGGTGCATTCTGTTGAGTTTTTTCATTATTTAAGCATTCAAAGGCAGTGAGAACAGGCAGAAAGAAATGTTCCCACGACAAAATAATTAGCATACTAACATTGTTTTGTCAAAACATGTGTTATCATCTTTTAATTATTTATAACGATCAAGAATCTATCTAATTCTGGGAGAAAACGCTCTTGTATGGAATTAAAATTCATTTATAAGTATAGTGCATATAATGCATATTACCTGTCAATTAACTTAATAAATGAAAATTTGCAGATATAATTAATGTTGTTTCAAATTTTGAAGATACTGGTTTGCACCAATGTAACAATTGTTGTGTACCTTATAAACTGCTATATCAAAAAAGAAGCTCTCGGTTCCCCTGAGCAATATTTTCCTTTCCTTGCCCTCGTAAGTGATGCTTTCTACTGTTTCCCGACCGGCGTCATTGAAGTAGAGGCGTCGGGCTACATGGTCGGCAGCCAGACCGAATGGGCGCACTAGGTTAGAAAATAACAGGAACTTCCGGTTCCTTCCCGATAAACTGGACACTTCAATCTTGATGAAAGTTCCAATGTCACTCCAGAAGAGTAAACTGTATGATAAGGCGTAAACGTTGTTTAGACCTTGTTAAACTTAGTTGCTTAATATGAAATTACATATTTATCTCTTTTTGAAATCTTGTTCTTCAGCAACAATCAATACTTACATAATTGATGCTAATGACACATACAATTATTCCAATAACTGTTAAACATTGTATAATTTATTTAAAATGTTTTCGTGTCTTTGTATGTTAAGCTCCCCAATTAGTAGGCGCAGTTTACAGGGTAGGTTCAGTTCTCGCCTTCCAACGGTAATGTTTGATTTCATACTAAATAGGCATATAGTTTCCTGTCATGGTAAACGGATAGCCATTTTATGATCCTCTTTCATCAGTAAAATTTGGTGACATATTCCCGCCTTTTTTAGCACTTCCATTTCTTGTTTACATAGGCGTTATAATTCTCTATGCTACTACTACTACTACTAATAATAATAATAATAATAATGCCAAACAACATTTGTCATGACATATCCATCTGCCATATGGTTCTCAACTTTTTAACATGTTACTAAAAATCACACTTATTCTCACTACAGTATGCTCATCAACACACTCAGATTTAAAATGCATTAATATATGTAACCATAGCGGTCAACAGGTACATAAATAAGCAATATACTCTCTATTTAAGCATGTTAGACAATGGTTTCATAAGGGAAGATTTGTACAATTACAAGACCAAGTCGCTTAACACAAAATGAAAGAAAATAAAAAGAACAAATATTTGTATATAATGAAAAGGAGGAAAACATGTCCACAAAACAAGTGAAGAAAGGAAAAATTATAACGAGGGAAAAGATAAACTCTACGAAGTATTAATTATATTTTAGACATATTTCAGGTGATCATATTGTTAGAAAGTATAGTAAATATAAACGAACACTTGCAAAGAAAGCAGAGAAATGACCGGAAAGAGCGAAGGATTTGCTAACAGATTAGCAGAAATGGAAGATAGGTCTAGTTGATTAGAAACTGATTGGCACATAACATATAAGACCCAAACGATGTCATTTGCTTCTTTTTTTCTGCAAGAAATATATCTCGGGAAACATGTACTAAAGGAAATTAGGTTTTACAACAAAAAGATTATGTAATAATACTAGCATGAAAGCAAAATGTGAAAATATTAATAAGCATTCAATCTTATTTTTATACTTGATACAGACGATAGCGTCCCCTGGTGGAAATGTTTTCCGGGTTCAGGTTTTGTACCTATGTAAAATATGTCTTACTGGAGTATGTAAAGTCGTTGACACGAGCAATATAGTAAGTCCAGCATTGAATACATTTCTTAGGTGTTAAGAAACGTATCTATCTATCTATCTATCTATCTATCTATTCTATCTCTATCTACTTATCTATCTATCTTTATCTGGGGCCCACAGTGGCCGAGTGGACTAAAGCGCTCACCGTTCCCGATCACACCTCTGTCTGCGTGGGTTCGAGTCGCAGACTCGGCTAACGTGGGTACGTGAAAAAGCTTGCCAGTAGCACAGGAGTCTGACGCTTTATCAATAAAGTACGATGAAATCTCTGACAACAAAAAATCACTTTATCGGTACTAAATTTAACATAAGGAGTGCAAGCGTGACCCCAACCGCTTGATTCGACTTTTCTTAAGCATCGGGTGGAAGTAGCCCATTTTATAACGGGCTGAATAACATCATGAATGTAATTTTGCAAGATAAAATGTTTATCTTGCTTTTTATTTCAGATTGTATCATATGATAATTTTATATAAATTTCCAGAACAGAAATATGTACTTAAATTTCGGATAGCAGGAATAACGGTTGATGACGTCATCACACTTCAAGTAATAAAGCCTAGACGGAAGCTGGACCCGGTAGATTTAAAAATGTGTTTGATTGACTTTCTAGAAGTGGCCACCTGGTAAGATCATCTATTGTTTATCCTGAGGTTTTGTCATAACAGAAAAATAATAGTGAAGAAGAAAATATGATATTTGTATGAGAGTTGTACTATTTATTATGATGATGATGATAATAATGATAGAGAGAAAGAAAAAAGAATACAGTAGGAAAGGAGAAAAGCTGATACTGTATACCGCTGACAAACCACTGATGATGATGGTGATTTGCATGTGTGAGAGAGAGACAGACAGACAGACGAGTCAGGTAACATAAAACACCAAAATTTTCAGGATTAATGTGTATACAAGGCAAGGACGGTCTGAACGCTATTAGCAACTGTATGTATGTATGTATGTATGTATGTACGTATGTATGTATGTATGCATGTATGTATATATGTATGTATGTATGTATGTATGTATGTATGTATATATGTATGTGCAGAGTGAGAGCATTTTTTGACAACTTTTGAAAATAGTAGTAATATAATACTGTAAATTAGATTCATGATGCATTCATTATTCTGAGCAAATTCAACCAATCGATTGATTCCACATTATTAAATTTCACTAGCATTAAAAGATAACACAGATTCTGCTCCGTGTTCGATACGATTATTAGACCCTAACGCATATTTACTGCACGGTAGAAACCGGTAAAATGGGCTACTTCCGCTTGATGGAGTCGTGTAGAAAGGGTTTGTGACTGTAATGGTGAAAATAAAGGTTATTTCGCCGGATTGGATTCATGTGATGGTCGTCAGAGAGTTATGCATTAGTATGTCACTGTCTCATGAATGAATATGTGTAGCTTTTCAGTCTTCTTCCGATTTTCAAGAGATAAAAGACGCGTGAGAAAAGTCGAATCGAGTGGAGGGTTGGGGTGACGCTTGCACTCCTTGTGTTAATTTATACTACCGATAAAGTGGTTTCGTGTTGTCAGAGATTTCATCGTACTTTATTGATAAAAAGTCAGACTCCTGTGCCAGGAGTTTCTCGTGGGTCGGTGGTTCTTCCAGGGGTTTTCTATGGTTCTTCCTCCACCAGTTATACTGACCGCCATGTATAGCCTATCTTGTGCTGAAAATGGCCTTAAACCCTACAACAACAACAATCTCTCTCTCTCTCTCTCTCTCTCTCTCTCTCTCTCTCTCTCTC
>JAECUM010013984.1:53853-64208 GCA_016617855.1 Megalonaias nervosa | reverse complement strand
TATATATATATATATATATGTAGCTTCTTAACTTAGACTGTCCATCATTTTTATTTTGTTCTCGTCTGACTTCGCTCAGCTCTCATCCTTTTTCTCTGGTGAGGTTTTTTCCCACCTGAAGGTGTCTTTGGCATAGTGATTTTACCATTTGCATACGTTAATGTTTGCTTATTTGTACCCGTGTATTCGAGAAACTTTCGAAATAATGCTTCTCGTTCATTTTTCTGGGTTTTTTTTACACCACATGTGAATAGAAACTCTGTGGTGCATATAATCGAATGCCAGCTTGAAATTGCCTCTTCCAATCAATGATCTTTCGGTGTCTTTAAACTGGGAACTGACAATCGATTGTATACGTCTATAAGATCTGATATATCTTTTTGCTTCCAGTCGGTTCCAATCTTCATGATATTATTGGCAGTCTCTGCATTTTTATTTATCCAGTGGGCGTCCCTATTTTTTACCCTCACAGGAAAGTTAACATGATCTTTCAGAATTGGTAACATTCGTTTTTCGAAGTATGGCTGGAAACCCGATGCATTTTCCGAAATGACATCTGTTGCATGTTCTAATCTTGCTTCTAATACTAGAGAATTATCGGCCTGTGAAATTCTTTCGTCACCGAAAAGGGTGTTTACAAATGACTGTCTGTCTTGCACGTTGACGCCGACCTTATTTTTTTAAATAATCACTGACATTTTTCTTCAAGTGAAGTGTACAAACAATCTGTGTCGCTTCAGGGAATGACCACTTTAAACTTTTACAAATCGCAGTTTCGTCATCTGAGCTGACAATCAAGTTTTCTATTACTTCATCTGTGAAATGACTGGCTTTTGTGAGAAGAAAGCATTGTAAGTTTCAAAGTCAGATTTACCATATAGAAAAGACAGGCCGAAAAAATTGGAGACTCTCCAATATCGGTTCGTAGGAACACTAAGTTCTAAGAAGGTGGTGGGGTATCTAACTTAGGTATATCAAATTGTTTTAGATTTGACATATACAGAAAAAGAAATCTGTGAAGTGGGCTCTTAAACGAATCGCGTATGTTGAAAATAATATACATAACGTAGATATACATAAACAATAAATGAGAAGATGGATAACCTATTCTTGTAATATTTCCAGCCGATAAATTTTGGACTTTAAATATAAAACAAGATAAAAAAGATATACTACGATTTATTTAACTCCTTGATTAAAAACAACATTTCAACATTAGTTCTAGGGAGCTTATTACCGATATTATAAAAAAAAAGAGTCATTACAACATGTATAATTTGCAACACATACAGACACAGCATAATACATTAATAGTCTACTGTAAAATACTAATTAAATATATCATTTAATTCTATGCAAATTACGAATCATCTGACAATCAATTTGCTGAGCTGTATGAATTCCATCATGAGAGAGAGAGAGAGAGAGAGAGAGAGAGAGAGAGAGAGAGAGAGAGAGAGAGAGAGAGAACTTGTATTATTGAGGTAATGGAATTCGTTACCCAAAATGTCATTATGACATTCGGTACATTTTCTTACTTTATATTGATTTTATTATATTACATTGACCATTTTCAACATATATACTGGTATGCAGTCAACAACTAATAAGATCGAGCTGGTCAAATTTTCGGATCAAGGACTCAGTTATAAGAGGGAAAGATAGAATGTTAGTTTAAAGACTAAAAATCACCATTTTGCAATTAGTAATATACATTAATCAATCCGATAACAAAGCTAATGATAACACGCAATTAATATTGAAACACATCTACTTTACCAAGGTTAACTGAATTTAATAAATGTACCGTTATTAATTATTTTTTACAATTGATGTTGTTAACATTACAAAAACAGAACATCTATATGCTCGAAAACATGTTATTTATTATTCTAATTGCTTCTTTCATATTTTCTTTTCACATTTGATAGCATATTAAGGAAGCAGTGTGTTTATTATAAATGGCAACAATTGATAAATTTTATATGAAATTTTGAATTTTATGTAGATACTGATAATGTTAAACACAGATAACAGGATGTTTATATCTTCAAATGAAAGGTTGTAATGACAGCTCAAAGAAATTGCAGGGATAATATAATAATAATGATATAAATTAAAGATTGTAAATAGAAACTTAACAATATATATGCAATTCAAAAGAAGACATACCTCACATAAAAGACAGCCCGACTCACAAGCTTTCTTACAGTCACCGCAAGGAATCTATTTCTTGCTCTTTCCGTTTACCATTCTGAAAACATCCAAGATATCACAAACGAACACAAAACTGAGAATTTGAACACATAGATAGATAGATAGATAGATAGATAGATAGATAGATAGATTCGAACCTTCTCATTCTTTTTACTTCGAGCCCAATTATTTACATTAAAAATCACTGTTTAAACATTAGGGAAAGTTTGTAACAAGCACTATTGTTAATATATCAGTTCAAGTCTGTAACAAACAATATTGTTCATACCTCTATTCAATTCCATTAATGTTCACTGACCGTTACATCTCAAAGCATGTCGTTAAACGATAATTATGTTTGGTCATATATGACACTGCCTACTCAACTTTGGATTCTATGAGCAGTTAAAGCGGATATCAAAGACATCAAAGACACGTGTGACAGGTGTGAATGTGGCATTGATGAAAGCACACTCTACTAGTTTTAACTGGTTATGCAAGTGAAATATTTCAGCCATTAGTCCTAGAATAGAAATCAGTTAACTATTTTTGATGAAACTTTTGAAAACGTGGATTAGTATATACCGTTCACAAGCGCCAACATGTATCATTTGTTTTGTTCTACGTATTTTAGTGCCAAGAAAATCACATGTGTGTATACAGAGCGAAAGGATTGGACATAGTTTTTCAACTTACAAGTTTTACTCCATTATAAACATAATTGATGAACATACGGGCACGAGGTCTGGAAAAAGTCAAGACAGTTTACATACATACATATAAATAAGCGAGAAGGATAAAAGAAAGATAAAAGCAGAGTGATAGTGATTCATGTGGTCTGGAATGTAAAATTGTAAATCACAACCGTGATTGTGCAAAAAGTAAACATATGTTTCTGAATCTTTTTCTGTTAATAATAATAAATTTCTACATTTCTTTTGCAGCAAAATGTTTGGTGTGGGTTTTTTTTTTGCTACAGTATAAAGTTCACTGTTTGGTGTGGGTTTTTTTTTTGCTACAATATAAAGTTCACTGTTTGGTGTGGGTTTTTTTTTTGCTACAGTAAAAAGTTCACTGCTAATAAAATTGTATCAGAATCAGTATTGATTACTGATAATCTGCGATAAAGTTCATTTCTTGTTTCATTAAATATTCTGCATTTAAAAAAATGATGACCATTTTCTGTTGGCAATCCATACGAGCAAGAAGGATTACCAAATGCAACATAACCTGGAGCAGACATTTTGTGCTTGTCAACTTGCCTTACAATTCTTTTTTTCTACATAAGCCCTGTCTTCTATATAAAGGTTTCAGACAGCGAGATTCTGAGCTATTATACAATGGGGTATAGGTACAAGAAGAGAAGAGGATAGCCTGAAGAGAGAGAGAGAGCACTAAAAGATGAAAGAAAGAAAAGATAAAGAAGTGTGGAGCAGAAGAGATTATTAAACAGGAGTATTGTAAGAGTATAAGTATATAACAGTTTTATATATAAATATTATAAAACTAGTTCCATTAATTTACTCCATTCCTGGAATTTCTCGTACATTACAGTATTTTCATCTCCATACTGTTCATGACTGCCCATTATGGCCCATTACTGTCCATTACCGTAAATTACTGTGTTTAGGATGACCGTTCAATGAGTCATTGACAACACTGTGAACTCAAGTCATCTAGATATAAATGTGATGTGATGTGATTATGATTTTTAACGTAGCTTTAACAATTTTTCAGTCATATCGCTACGATGTCTGCAGTGTGGCAGTTTATAGTGATGTCTAGCACTGGGGCATCATGCCGCAGACATGTAGCATGATATCCCACCCAGTCACATTATCCTGACACCAGGCCGACCAGTCCTAACACTAACCTCTTAATGCTGAGCGCCAAGCGAGGCAGCTGTTAGTACCATTTTTGTAAGTCTTTGGTATGACTCGACCGGGGATCGAACCCATGACCTCCCGCATCCGAGGCGGACGCTCTAGATATAAATAAATG
Organism: Megalonaias nervosa; assembly: GCA_016617855.1. Taxonomy (NCBI): domain Eukaryota; kingdom Metazoa; phylum Mollusca; class Bivalvia; order Unionida; family Unionidae; genus Megalonaias; species Megalonaias nervosa. The sequence continues at coordinate 60,011 of JAECUM010013984.1, read as the reverse complement.
AAATGTTAGGGGTCTGTAGTAATGTTTTTTTCAGGACACAGACAGGTCTTATTTTCTTTGTTTATCTTGAAAACTTAGTACAATTATCCATGTTCCTTTAGTGCTGATGACGGATGTTAAACAATGGGAAAAAACTCTGTTAGGCCTACTTGCTAAGTTAAACGGGGGAACTATCGCAAAACTCTCTGGAAATTAATTTGTTTGCAAACACAATGGCACGAACCTGTTGCCATTTTAATTTAATAAATTTGGATGCACTGACTGCAGGTCTAAATTTGGACACATTGGTTGCTGTTTCTTGAATATCTAGACTTGCAGGTTTTCAGGACAAGGATAATATAGAATAAGAGTTAAATAATGGAAGAGTGAAAGAAGAAATAATTTTAAAACGGTCTTAAAATGGATAAACTATGAACAAGGGATATAATAATAATAATAATAATAATAATAATAATAATAATAATAATAATAATAATAATGATGATGATGATGGTGATGATAATAATTCATGTAAAGAGTTAAGGAATATTTTTTAGGTAAATATTATTGCAAGAATTATGTATGGATAATAAACTATTTCCTGACTAGAATTTGGAAAGATTGCATTGGGATGGTTGTTGTTTTTTTTTCATTTAGGCCATATTCCCCATAAGTTTTCAATTGCAGTGTCCAGTATTGTTCTTTATATGTGTGTTGTATATGTGTCTGATCAGAAAACTCTTTTTACCCCATGTTGTTAAGAGATCAATAGCTTACAGTAACAAAAGGTTGGGAAGACTTATAGAAGGTAAACAATCTGATTTAGAAAAGGATTTGCCTTATAAGCATATAACATGATGGGATACAAGGTATAACTGTCACAATCGAGAATTGAACCCAGTCCATTTGTCTCACAGTCAGGTGTACAGTAACAACTGAAATGCATTTGATCAATGACAGTTAGCCATTTACAAATCAACTAACAATGACTGCAGTGATTTGGTTTCATGCTTTACACCACAGCAACATAAATATCTTATTTAGTACCACAGCAATTGGAGTGAAGTATCTTGCCCAAGGGTACATGATGGTAACCGACTCAGCCTAATCGAATGGTAGAATTTGAACCTGCACCCTTTTAAACATGAGCCAGTGTGACTCCCTCAGTCAAATGAGAGTATCACAAATTTGTCTTTTATCTCGTGTTCTGTAAACAAAGAAAGAGGACTCCAGTTTTGGTTGTAAAGAACTGTCACAACAGTGATACAGTTTAATAAATAGTATGTCAATGTAAAACTTAAATTCACAAGATAAATTAGAAATGTGTCAATTAGACACAAATTTCTAAACCAAAATTATCTATTTAAAATCAAAGTTTTAAGTAACCATTAGGGGCCATAATTTTGCAGAGAATTTGTTAATAAAAGAGGGAAAGTTGACCTTGTACTAAACCTTAATGTAAAGATTCATACCACTTCGCGTTTGATGCATAAAGACCTTCAACTGAACAGAAACAATTCTAATGCAATCTAAGGGCAAATTCCTGTGTCAAATTGTGACCATAATTTCATGGGGGGGGGGGAGGCCAAATTCTCAAAAATCAAAACTTTACCTAGGTCTCCTTAATATAAACCTTTATACCAAAGTAGGTTTGAATCCATTATGTCCTTCTAAATTATTTAGTTGAAAGCAAATTGCAACTGAAGGACAAAGTGCAAAGTCAAACAGGGGCCATAACTTGATTAAATCTGGTTGGAGAACAGTGAAAATTTAGTTTAACCTAGGTCTTTGAAAAATTAATCCTCATACTGATTTGGTTTGAATCCATAGATTATAACGTGATTGAAGGGCAGAGTTCTAAGTCAAGCAGAGGCCACAACTCCATTAAATTTGGTTGAAAAATGGTAAGTATCACTCATGGCCTAGGTCTTCTTAATGTAGAAACTAATACTATATTTGGTTTTGAGGCTATGAAGTCCTTGATAAATTACGGAATCAAATTGAATTCTGATGCATCTGAAGGACAAAGTCAACCACTGACCATAACTCTGTTAAATTTTGTTTAAAATTGGTCAAAATCTAACTCGATTGAGATCTATTTAATCTAAAACTTCATATACTTGTGCTTGACTCAGTAAAGTCCCTAAAAAATTATTGCATAAAAATGAAATTTGCAGGGGGATTAGATGTGATGGACAGACTTGGTTAAACTAAAGTTTCAACATTCTCCAATCAGATTTAATGGAGTTATTAATCGTGAGACAGACAATTAGAAAGAGACATTTTGTAAATATCTAGCTAGAAAGACAGACATCGAGATAGACTGACAGACAGGCAAATGGATTTTTTGCACATGGCAAGCAATGGATGGATGGATGGACAGGTATTACAAACTAAAAGGCAGAATAAGTATGCTTTTTCAATACATGTCTAAAGAACATAGGTGAGTTTCAAAATGAGCGAGGAACTAATAATAAAATCATAATTTTTTTATTTACAAATTGATCTACAATAAATATAAAATAAATAAGATATTTAACATTAGCATGCATACTGACAACTGTTATCACATTATGCACAACACAAGTGAAAGATATTATGTATTCCAAGTATTATATGTGAGTGACAAACACATGTATCTTGGATACTTTCTTGTAATACAAGGAGAAAAACTCTTGTTTCTGTCATCTTGAAGGCTGGGTTAGATGTAAATTCTTGATTTGCTGCTTTCATTGAGGACTGAATTTACATGTACTGGCAGTATGAATCATTTAATGAGTAATTCATCTAAGTGAAAAGAAGGATGTTGGTTTGATTTATAGTTGTTGTAGCTAGAGAGCACTCAATTTTCTTATGAAAGCATATATTAAATTTTTCATGTTGTGCATTTTATTTTAAGTCTAGATGAATAGATGAATAGTTCTTGAGCACAGAAACAAATCTATGTAGGAACAGCCTTAAAGTTCTGACCATTTTGTCGAATCCTATGCTTGTAAGCTTAAAGCACAAAAAGGTGGTGCAAGGCATCTAACAAAAATCACTTTATAATGTTCATTTACAATATTATTTGTGCATTTAAATATACATACAAATAATCATGTAACATTTTGAAATATTTGATGCACAAAAGAGCATCTTTCTGATAAACAGACAAGGAAATTGAGCATTAATCTTCAGGAGTTGTCTCCTAATTGATGAATCCCATGCTCCACATACCTACCATCAGGTGTCAGACAAGCTCCACATACCTACCATCAGGTGTCAGACAAGCTCCAACTACATATCATCAGATGTCAATCAATTTTCACCTAGTTACTTCCATCAGTTAAAAGACAAGCTCCACCTACTTACATCAGCTAACAGACAAGCTCCACCTACTTATATCAGCTAAAAGACATGCTACACCAACTTACCATCAGGTGTCAGTCAAGTGTTATTTATTCAACATTTTAACAGACCTGCTGCCCACTCTCAAGCCAGATTCTGGTTTATTACATACAAATATTTGGTGGTTGGGGGTAAAGCTTGTCTGACTCTAAAATGGTGTGGTTAACTGAATGTCTGTTACCTTGGACAATTTTACAATGCAACATGTGTAAATTCAAACTGATAATTTCAGTATCTTTCATCCAATTTTCACTATGAACCTAAAATTGCTCTCTAATAAAGTGGTAAAATTAAGAAAGAAAATCTTTCCTTTTAAAGAAAATTCTGCAGATATGGCTTTCACTGATTTTGAGATTCATCAATTTATCTCAAGTGATGAAAAAAAATAATACAGAGAAACTCCTCAAAATCGAAAGTCCTTCGGACAAAATTTAAAATTTTCATTTCTGAAAGGTTTTCAGTTTGATTAAGATATTGCAAACATGGAAAAATATGCATTTTTCTATTTAAGTCAATATACAAGCACATCATCATCATCAATATCAGCATTAAAAATTAAGACAAAAACCCACAACAATTTGCAAAACAGTAACATTAATGTTTTTCATGTGATTTTGATAGGGAAGGCAAAAACTTTTGTGTACATGTGAAATTTGGAAAGCATTTATGTGACTAGAATGAGAAGATGTAATTATCTGAGAATATGTCTATGCATATGAAAGTACAAATAATTACAAAACTGTTTTCTTTTTTAACATTTAATGACAAATTAGCTTAGAAATGTACATTCTTTCAGAATACTGTTTGTTGGTCTCTGTCAGTTTAGTATGAAAAGTGAGACAGTGGGCCTGGTTATTAAAACCAGCTATTTAATTTTTATGATGGAAAAAGGATTTTTCTGATCATTCATAATAAGGAATATCATAAAAAACTATCAAACAGATTAAGCAGATAAACATGATCTGTATTAATTAGCTTATCAACATGTATTTAGTTATTAACAATTTACAAAAAGCTGGCACTTCTTTAATGTGCAAAGACTTCGGATTATCAACCCTAATCTGTGTCAGTATGTGTTGAGTATTGTTTATACTTCACTAGAGACTTTGGATCTTCATGGTATTCTGTACCAAGGGTTCAATTTTGAGGCTTTTCACTGTAATAACATATCATAATAAGTTCATATGCTTGAAAAGTATCTTGTAAACATTTGGACAGGACTTTACAACTAATAATAAGTCAAGATTTTCCCCACAAATATCTAGGAACATGTTTCTCACCTTAGTATTAGCTATTTACTGAATAGGATTATTCAAGCAAAACAAAGCAACTGTAATTAACTAAAATGACATATAAATGGTAAAACAAGCCCATGAACAAATGGATAAACACTTTTATAATGCACCAACCCCATAAATAAACAGAGTATTCACATGATGTTTAGACAACTGAGAACAGCTGAGTGCATGATGGGAAAAGGCCTGTATTTCACAAACAGAATTTAAGTTGCAATTAAAACTTCCATTTTAACTCCAGCAGTTTGACTGGTTAAAATTTCTGATGGACTTAATCAAATGTTTTTGAGATCCAACCTAGCTTTACGGTTTACTTTGCTTCTATTGTAGCCAGACTCTAAAGTAATTACCTAGAACTTACTTCAAAGTAACATTTGGGTTAGCACAATCATTAACATATAACAGATGACTACTGCAAGCTACTTTTAAAGGTACAAGTTTGTGACTATAAAGAATTTGAAAATATTCCAAAAATGTGCACATTAATATTATTATTATTATTATTATTATTATTATTATTATTATTATTTCAAATACAGTTATGATTCTTTGGTGTGAGGTAAGCCTCATCTTAACTGCACAACTCTTCAAGCCTGGAAAATTCTAATTTGAAACATAAAATGTCATATTAATCCTAAGTGACTTTTGATGTCCTTAGGCTTTTCATTTTATACTTCAATTCTTAGATTAGATATTTCATGGTTAACAGCTTACCTTTTAGTGGACTACTTATGAACTGAGGGGTGTTCCAGTAAAATATACATGGGACCCAGGGAATGTACATTTAATGTAGAATAGTCACCCATAGATGCAATTTAGAATTTTTTGTTCTTCATATGAACTCTTTATATAATCTGAGTACCCTGGCATATATTTTTTAAAAAGTGCCTTCCCTGGGTACCATGTGTGTTGAAATGGAACAGCCCTGATGGGACTAAGTCTGTTTTGATTAAGAGATCATGTCCTTGCATTATATATATATATATATATATATATATATATATATATATATATATGAATACAAATCATATGGCAAATAACAGTCCTTTCAAGTGCACTGGATCCAGCAAGGGATCACGTGTGTCAGGGATTGATTAAGATAAATGCAATAAACTGACAATGAACAGTGCAAACTAGTATCTAACTAGCCTGAGCGCTTTCAACTCTTAATGAGTCTTTTTCAAAGGCATATACAAAACATAGACAAGACAAACAAATAAAACACAAAAACCATTGTGTTTGCAAAACTTTACATGGCTGTTTCTACAGGAATTAAACCTTTAAATTTATTATGTTTCAAATATTTTTAAGCATCTGCAACAAGCTGAAATAAACTAGATGAAACATAATAAATTTAAGGTTTAATTCCTGTAGAAACAGCCATGTAAAGTTTTGCAAACACAATGGTTTTTGTGTTTTATTTGTTTGTCTTGTCTATGTTTTGTATTTGCCTTTGAAAAAGACTCATTAAGAGTTGAAAGCGCTCAGGCTAGTTAG
>JAECUM010013984.1:0-53626 GCA_016617855.1 Megalonaias nervosa | reverse complement strand
TATATATATATATATATATATTCAAGTCTCCGAATTTCTTAATATTGTATCAGATCAAACAAAAATCACCTGGCCTAAAGGTCTGATGAGCTAAAAATTGAGCAAGTACATATTGTGGGGAAAAACTTGACACTTACAGTGTAACAGTAATCACTTCTGGTTAACTCTAATGTTAATAAGCTAAATGACATGAAATGGTTGTTTCCAATCCTGTGATTACATACAGAAAAATGCAGATTATTCTATTAATTACACAGCTGGTCATTGCAGAGCACAAACTTTCAAAATTAAATAAAAGAAATGAAATTATTTACAATTTCTTTTTCTTTGAGTACACCAAATCAATAAATCATATGCATTCACAGCACAAAGGACACCAAATCAATCAATCATATGTATCCATGGCACCAAAGACACAAAACAATCATACATATCCATGGTGCCAAAGACATCTAATCAATCAATTTATGTATCCATGGCACCATGGAATCATACCAATCAATCATATGTATCCATGGCACCAAGGACATCAACCAATTAATCATATATATCCATGGCACTATAGGCATCAAACCAATCAATCATATGTATCCATGACACTAAGGTCATCAAACCAATCAATCATATGTATCCATGGCACCAAGGTCATCAAACCAAACAATCATATGTATCCATGGCACCAAAGACACCAAATCAATCAATCATGTGTATCCATGGCACTATGGACATCAAACCAATCAATCATATGTATCCATGACACCTAGGACACCAAATCAATCAATCATATATATTCCATTGTATCTATGACACCAAATCAAATCAATAATATGTATCTATGTCACCAAGGACACCTAATCAACTGATCATATTTATCCAGGACACCAAATCAATCACTCATACACATCCATGACACAAAGGAATCACATGATATATGCAAAGGAAGAAAGTTCAGAAACTATCAACTATGTAATATACTATAACATCTATACTTGCTTACAAGTCGAGTCCAACTGTAAACTGCACAGACCCATATCTGCATTGCATAATGTGCCAGTAGATCTGGGTCTGTGCAATCTATTAAGATTATTAAGTGGAACAAACATTATTCAATGGCAGATCAGGGTATATTTGCTTGCAGTTGAACTTGACATATAAGTGAGTCTTGACATGTATTAACAACACAGTTTAGTTTTCCAGATGTAAACATTTACAAAATCGGTAACTATGCCAACAAAAGTGGCTGTTAGTGATATAAGAACTGCCCATATTGGGCTGTATGCAATACAAAAAGCTTGTTATTGTGACACTGGTATATTTAACAACTATCATTTACTTAAACTTTCTTGGATACACATAAAATAAAAGCAAGATGTAAAAAACACAACAATGAAAGTCAGTGAGGTACAACAGATACATTGCCAATGACCTATATACATGTAAATGATAAAAATTCTACCTTCTTATCTCAGGTTCTTGAAATCTATAAAACAATTTTATGTCAACATGCAAGTGTGACCTTAATTTGTTCATTTCATCTCTTGTAGTCTAACTTTCTTGTAAACCAATACAATATAGCCTTTGTAGATAATACATAATATCAATAGGCATTAAACTACACTGAAGTAAGCTGATCAGTTACACATGCTTCAAGCCTGGATATGAGTAACCTCCCCTTTTTTCTGTGATGGCGATTACATTAAGTACCACAATATGCATCTCAATGCATTTTTCTTCCAATTTATGAATTAATTTTTACACAACACCACATATTCATGACATCAGTTTGATTTCCTTACAGAAAATACAAGTCTTTACACAACATGCAGAATTGTACTATAAGGTAAGAAGGGTGCCCAAGTGTACAACTATATGCTTCTATCATTATTTTTAATATCATTATTTTTAAAGCTTGCTTTCTCTATAGATGATCGATAAAAGTATACTAATTGATGTAGGTTATGAAAAAGAAAACACCTTCAACTGTGAGATCAAGAAGCAATTACTTTTAAAAGACTCCGAGATTAAAATTTTTGGAATATCTATGGTTCAAATACTATATATGATGTTTTCTTCTAAGTTTATGAGTCAGTGGTCAGTGAACCATTTTAGGAGTCATTTCATATACGGCAGAGATTTTAATTTTAATATTTGACTTTTGAAAACTTTTACTCAGATGATATACTTAAAAAGCTGTAACATGCACTGGTTTGGTTTGGTGCTTTATGGCACAGCAACAGAAGAATTTTTACTGGGTGCTGAGGCAATTAGAGTGAAGTTTTTTTCCCCAAAGAAATGCCACAGTAGCTGATCCAGGCCAGTCTGATGGCAGAATTTCAATACACAGCCTTTCAGTTGTGAGTCTGGCATATTAACCACTGAACCACCATGGCTCTATATGACCAAACATTTCTTGAAATGTAATTGACATGGTTCACTAGTACATACATCCAGCTATATAACCAAAAACGTTTTGTGTGAATATGTTACAATATGACTGAAGTCCTTGTTCAAAATTACTCTGGAAAAAAAAATTAAAAATTTTTAAAATCAACATTTCAAATTTTTTCCTTCCTTTTGGAAGAAATTGTTTAATAATGTAATAAGGATATTAAAGTAAACATTTTCTGATAGGTTAACAGCTGACATGCATAATAGTTATGCTTGTCAGCTGTTAACCTATCAGAAAATGTTACTTTAATATCCTTATTAGGGGAAAGAGAAAAGCAGTGAAGCCTATAAGAAAAAATGGCTTTAAATCTAAAATCAGCTACCCTTCTTACCTTAATTACCATGTAACTGATGAAAACCCTCCAAAAAGGAGACTTTCAACCATGATGATCTAGGACTTTTAAAGCCCTATAATATAAAAATTATTATATCAGTTGTAATGGCAAAACAATTTTAACTGAATGCACTGCACTCCCATAAGGACACATTCAGTGCTAAACTATACTTGAATACGAATCATGAAACTGCATCAAATGAACAATTGCATCAAACTGCAACAAATGAAACTGCATCAAATGAACAATTGCTACCATTAAACCATCAAACATTGTGTATCTAGTAAAATATTGCACAATGGGTTGCAGTTTTTTGCCAATGTATAATTTGTCATTTGTTTTTATAAACTGGAATTTTAATTTTATATCAGTTATATTTTGGCAATTGCGGATTTGTGAGGTTACCTTATTTAAGGTTGCAAATTTTGACATGATTTATTTTTGATATTTCACTCTTATACTACTACATTGCTAAAGTAAAACTGTCATTAAATAGTGAGCATTTAGGCATTTTTTGTCAAGACAAATTCTGATGCAAGACAAATCTTTCTGACAAGGCAATGGTGTATTATTCAGCCCTAAATGATTTCTGATATTTTCATATTTACTAGACACTCAAGACAATGTGTCTTGAGTTACTAAGTTGCCCTGTCTCAGGCAACACAAATTTTCAAGTTCCATCCAACGGAGACAGTTCAACAAACAATATCAGCCAATACTCATGGAATATTAACTTATTTAATATAAAATCTTTACAATAATCATAAAATTGAAGCTAATAAAATTACCCCTCCCCCAATTTATTTCCTAAAATGCTGACTTAAAGTGTATTAATGATATAATACAAAAGTATTAGGCAACACTCCAATGTAAAGTCACAAGCAAACAAACAAGAGGCCCAAATGGGCCTGAGATCACTCACTTGGCTGACATCAGCCAAGTAGCTGAGTGAAAGAGGTTTAAAACAACAAACAAAATCAGCTGGATGATTCTGTAGCAATCTCTTTCAATGCCATTGACTATATATGTTATAAAAACACCGGTTTCAAGGTTTTCCTAGTTTTTATAAGTTCACCCATATTTGATGGCACAACATCATTTGCCGAATATTTAATGTCCTCTATGCCATGATGCTTTTGGTGATGAGTTGTTGAAATTCTGTTCAAAATTAAAAAAAAAAATTAAGTCATGTGAATTATTTATTTTTTTTCTTCAGCTTTTAGTAATGGTATTTATATTTGATGGTAGATCAGTGTAGTTTCTATCACCATGAAAGGCATTAAAATGATGACAGATGCTTATCATGCCATGATGGTTTCTAGCAAATCTGGTCAAACTTAGTTGAGTGGGTTTTGAGAAGTCATGCAAAGAATTTTCTCTTTTTACTAAAAGCCACCATATTTAATGGCAGACTGGCATAATTTGAACAAATCTGGAAGCATTTAACGTCAAATTTTCCTCATCAGTTTGTGAGAATTTGTGTGTATTTCTTTAATAAAGCTCTTTAATATGTCCAAGATGTGTTGATCCATGCATTTATAAGGCAATGAAAGGATAAATTTGCAGTAATATATGATTGATGAATCTTTTGTTCTATTCAAAGAAATCTTTCATCAATTTTGTGCTCAAGTTTGGAATTTCCACCAAGAACACTGAGGTTGATAATTGCATTTCCTGAGGCAGGAAATTCCTCCCTCCCATTTCAAAATAATGAGGGAATTTTTCTGAAGACATAAGGTAGAATCTGAAAATAAGTGCAACTGAAGCAAATTCAATTGATATTTTTGGCATGATTTTTAGATAAACTAGTCTGAATCGCACAATCCCATGTCCTAGAAACCAATTTTTCTAGTAAAATATGTTTCTTCGAGAATACTTACCCAATCATAATACCTTAAGAGACCTACTAATACCTACCAGAAAATACTTTTCGCTAAAGGGAGCTAAAATTTGTCTGCTGACCTTGGTAGTGGTAGGGCACAGTGGTCTCCCTTGGTATAAGGATTCGCAGCAAAACCTGTGAACCTCTCAGTTACTACAGCAGTGTAAGGCACACTCTCTATGGATGTAACTATGTGGAGGCTGGGAGGGTGTGTCTGTATTATGATTGGTAAGTATTCTTGAAGAAACATATTTTACTAGGAAAAATTGATTTCTTCTTTAATTATGTTACCCAATCATAATACCTTAGGAGAATAGGAAAGAGGTGGAGGGAGGTAAATCCCCTTACTGCAGCAATATTATCTTTGGTCACCTAATGTATGTGAGACAGCTTTTAGGTAACCTGAACTGGAGGAAACTCCATTTGTCGGGGAGCAGCTCCAAATAGGGAAATATTTTACCCCCTGCAAATCCAGTGGAAGTTGTGAAGGCATGTCTTAAGCTCTCCATCAATCTGGAGGGTGACCCATTTAGCTGTGGATATAGGTCCTACCATACTGAATTGGGTTCTTTGGGGTGACAGATCTCAGAGATAAAGCTAGAGAATGTGAATTTCAATCTCCATCCCACGGCCTGAATAATGTTGGCTAGAGAACAGTTCAGGCTGAATGCTATGCTGGGAGCAACTGCTCTAGCTTCAAAAGCTGAAATGTGTAATAAGTTCATTTGAGCTGGAGTTATTTCTTGATATGCAGAGTGAATAACCCACTTTATCCAGGACAAGACAGTCTGTGTTGATATAGATCCTCCTGCTCTTTCTCGAGATAATAATTGGCATCATTTCCCTCGATGCAGCAGCTCTATTCTATTAAGATACCACTGGATCCTGTAGGTGGCCTTTAGCTAATGTGTCCAGACCAGACAGAGGTTTCATGTCTGGTTACCCATAGAAGGAAGCCTGTTCTTGGCAAAGAAAGAGGATGCTGTCATGAGAAAAATGACCAGCCTTGTTGGAACTGTATGAAATTTGAGTGTGCTGATAGCAGATGTATTTGGCTAATTCTACAGGCAGTTGCTAACGCCATGCGGAAGCAGGTCTTATATGAAAGGCGAGCCAGAGATACCCTTGATAGTGGTTCAAAAGGTGTCTTGTTCAGCCAGGTTAGCACCCAAGATAGGTTCCACTTTGGACACAGGGTTAACATTTTGGACGTGTATACTCAAAGTAGGGAGAAAAAGTCGGCTAAGTGTTGTTTTGTCCGATATCCTCTCTTCCATGATGATGAAAGGTATATGTGATTGTGGAGCGGTAACCTTTTATTGTACTCAGTGCTAACTTTCTCTCTACGAAGAGCCAGAGGAAGTTGGCTATTTGCGGTATAGATGCTTGGAGAGGTATGATGTGTTTGTTTGTGCAACACTGTGAAAAAGTACCATTTCCCTTTGAGTGCTTTCAGAGTGGAGGGCTTACTTGCTTGAATGATTGATTCTTTCCATGACTGGTTGTGAGAACTGGCTATTTCTGAGGGCCTGTTAAATATGATCCAGACATAAAGTTCAGTAGCTCTAGGTAGGGATGAAAAAACTGCCATCATGGTTGTTGGAGTAGATGAGGAAAATCTAATTTTCCAAAGAGTTTCCCTTTCAAGATTGATGAGGTTGCTGATCCATGACTTCTCCCATCTGAGTGGTGCAATGAGAATGAGGCAACACTCTGATTCTCTTGCTTTCTATATCATTTTTGGAATCAGAGGTGTTGGAGGGTAGGTGTAGGTGTCCAGGTCGTTCCAATCTCTCAACAGAGCATCGACTGTCCTGGCTTTTGGATCTGGGACAGGAGAGACAAAGGTTAGGAGTTTGGTATTACACCTTGTGGCAAATAGGTCCACCAGTGGTCGATCCCATCGGGTACACGAGTGAAAATTGTGGGAGAGAGAGAACATTCCATCTGTATTAGTTGATTGTTCAGGGACAAAGAATCGGCTAGTACATTTAGTTGTCCCAGGATATGACTAACTTGTACATGGATTTGTTCTTGATAAATCCACTTTATAAGACCCACACCAGGATGCAGAGGTCTATGGACTTGATTCATTCTTACCATTTGAGATAAGTCACCACTGTAGATCGTTAACATCATTCCAACTGGTTCAACCACGTGTACGCAAAAACATTTGTGTATTAGTTTGGTTCCCAGAGTAGGATGTGATAGTATTGTGCGAAACAGGGATTCTGCATAGCAGAGAACCAGACTAACTGTTGAAAGACCACCAAATAAGATTCCCTTTTTTAAAAAACATGCAACATATTTGTGAGACATTCGTCTATGTCAAAACTCAATTTTTGTATTGTTCAGTTTGTAAAATATTGATGCTGTGATTTCATTGCAAGTGGTAGTGAAACTTCTTATCATCCTTGAGGATATCTGTAAGTTCCAATTCAGGAATTCTCTGAAACTTGTTTTCCCCACAATGGTTCATATCTGTGAAACAAAGCTCTTTATTTTACGAGTATTCATTTTGCTTGGTTGCCTTGCTATCTTTTGATCACAGCTATGACTGAGTAGGTTAGTTTAAGGTAGTTTAATTAGATTACACATGCAATATATAGTTACAACAGTGTTTGATTGATCAACTGAAAGGAGTTCACCTGATATACAACCGGGGCCACTAGATCTTAGACATGTAGGATTTACATGATTTTTAACCTTTTTATTTCCACCTCCTTTATTTGATTAAAAAGAGGTAATTAATGTAATAACAAAATGGAGGCCAGCTTTTAATTCAGTGCAGTAATACAACAACTGCTTCCACTAGTCAGATATCAAAACATGGGCGGCACTTAATTAGGTTCTTAGAGAAATCCTCACAGGCATAGATGTTACAGTAGATCAACACATTTTAGGTTTAATTGCAAGAGGTCACATTGCATTTATGATGATTACATTATAAAGGAACTAAAAGATAGAACTAGAACACAAATTTCACTTGATAAAAAACTTATTTAATTGGTATTTATTTATTAAAGTACTGCCTCCACTAGGCGTGACATTTTCATTGATTGAAATCTCATTAACTATTGTTAATTACAGTGTACAGGGAATGTCATTTGGAAAGAAAATGAAACAAAATTATACGACTTCTTATTAAAAGTTGATATTTCATAATGTTGACTACAATTTCCAGGTGCTCTCTACTTTTTTGACGATAAAACGAGTGATATATCAAAGTTCCGTTAACAATTTTGATTATGATTTTCTTCAAGTTCAAAACATAGGGACCAATTTTTGGGCATTTCCTGGTTTAAAAATGGGATCCATGCCAGACCCTGTGTTATAAGCGGGTTTGTGAGTTATCAGGCATTCACAATATGCAATAGTGTTTCCATCAAGAACCATGGGGCATGAATGAATTGATTAACAGTGTTTAAGTTGATTACCAGATGCAGAGTGCTGTTTGCTGTTCAGACCAAGAAAAGTCTAGAATAAAACCTTGGAGAGTTTGTGTTTCAAACAAGTTCTACTGCTCTGTTCTGGAGAAGGTTGTTTATTTTATGCTGCAAGGTGGTGGCTTGCAATGGGTCTGTTGGGACGCTTGTAACTGTTGGGACTCTGGACAGTGGAAGGAGTGTTGAAAGTGATGCAAAGTTCCTTGGAAACCATATGTCAAACGTTGTGTGGAGCTTCGATAGGACAGTTTTTCTGGGGTTTGTGTCCTATGTATGGCTTTGTGTCCTTTTGTTGACTTCCTGTAATATCCCTGTATCAACACTATGGTTATGAGGAGGGAAACTGATCTCCTTGGTGGCTTGTTTGCAGACTTTTTCAATCTGGCCATTAAACTGAAGGTTAGAGGATAAAGGCTGTGCTCATAGTTTGATCCTTAAGGAAAGTGGAGGTAGAAAGCACCAAGTCCCATTCCATGAACTGGTGGTGTGATAATGGCCTTGGCCAAGTGTTTTGAGTGGCTCTGTTCAGTACTTGAGACATACTTCCATGCATGCCCTGAGGAATTTGGAGTGGGTGAGGCTAAGCTATGCTCCACCTGTTGGAAGATAACCATAGAGATTTAGTCCAACATAGAACCCATGGTTACAATATTATCCACTAACTGCTGAGTGTCATCAAAGGCTATGAGGTCCATACATATGGAGTGTGACTTTGTCATCCCCAAAGCAGCGATATCAGGGTCGACTGCTGGGATTTCCAAATGAAACACTGGTAAATGGCAAAGGTAGAACTGCCAATGAAAGTTTTATGGGAGTCACTTTGTGCAAGGAAAAGTCAGCTGATGCTTGGATCCGGTAACTGATGATGAAGGCAGTTCAAAATGTCTGTAACTCTCCCAGACTGCAGAAGCAATTTAAACTTGAATTCTTCTTTTTTTGTCAAAACATCAACAGATGCAGGAGCTCTGGTCTAGGTAGATGATGGAGTAGCAGGAGGAGGGCCAAACTCTGAGGGTAAAAGGTGAAAAATCAAGGCTCAGAAGGCATAAATATTCCCATGACATTGTATAGTTTTGAACTGATGACATCACTTGAGAACAAGCATTATCATCTTTGGTGGCAGGAGGTGAGGCTAAAGTCTTCCTTGATGACTGGAACTTAACTGGAGAAGAGGGGCGAGGTCTGCTGCTGAAAAATGGCATCTGCATCTTAAGAATGCCTTGGTAAAGAAATTATGTTAGCAGATGAGCTAATAAAGGAATGCAGTGTCCAGGTATAATATAATTACAATACTATCCATACAAAGGCTCAAGGATGCCCTGTACAAGTAAAATCATTGAAGCTTGGCACCTGGATGCTAAGAATGCCTTGGTAAATAAATTAGTGTTAGCAGATGAGCTAATAAAGGAATGCAGTGTCCAGGTATAATATAATTACAATACTATCCATACGAAGGCTCAAGGATGCCCTGTACAAGTAAAATCATTGAAGCTTGGCACCTGGATGCTAAGAATGACTTGGTAAAGAAAACTCATATATGTACCAGTAATAATGGAATTGTACAAGCAATGAAAAGTCCAGGTATAATATACTTACAATACTAACTGTAGGAATGCTCAAAGACAGCCTGTACAAGTAAAATCATTCAAGTTTGGTGCCTTGATGCTACAAATACCTTGGTATAGAAACTCACCTGTTATGTACCCATTCGTAATGGAATTACACATAAATTAGGAGTTTTCTATAGGCACTAGAGACTTGCATGTATGTGTAATAATTATAGCCTAAACTTAATGTGAAGTCAGTTAGGCTACCCATTCAAGTTCTTAAATGTGAGATATGACAAAGTGTTAGAAAATTGTAAAGGCAGAACTTTGTTGGCATAGGAAGAAAAAAAGTTGGAAACATAGATGGAGTATGCTTTCCTTAGAAGTGAAAAACTCCTCAAACTTCTAAAGGTATATCTTCCAAGTAGATTCTGGCTTTTGTGAGGTCTCTTGTGACGAAAGCATGCTTCTTGGCAAAAGTGAAAGCAGTAACTGAGAGGTTCATGGGTTTTGTAGCCAAGCCTTATACCAAGGGCAGATCACTCCTTCACCACCACCTAGGTCAGGAGACAACAATTAGCTCCCTTCACCTAAAAGTATTATCTGGGAGGGCTGGATTTACGAAGCAGTCGTAGCTCTCCTAAGGTATGATGATTGGGAAATGTATTTAAAGAAACAAAGACCATACTGAGGACAAGCCAGCTCCTTCCACTTTGAGATAAATGTCTCCAATGGATTGTAAAAGACCAAATTGAAATGAATCAAGCTTTCTGTCAAATTCTCTTTAGAGGTTTCTGAAGAGCTGCTTAAGGATGTTCTATTTTCTGTAATGACAACAACATGCGAAATATTGCATATTGGCATTATTTGTATAAAAATTAATAATCTAAGGCAGGATGCTTTCTGTTCAATTTAGTCAAATTTTACTGAGCTGTTATGAGAATATGTTGGCTACAAATGTTTATGGCAGCTATACTTGATGATGGATAGGCATCATCTAAATAAAATTTAAAGACCTCTGTGCCATGATGCTTCCTGTCAAACTTGATTAAATTCAATTCAGCAGTTTAAGAGAAGAGTCTGTTTGTTTAACATATTTGATGGCAGCTTGGCATCATAAAAAATTAAAAGAAAATAAAGCCATGATACTTTCTGTCAAAATTGGTAAATATCTGTTCAGTGGTTTCTGGGAAGAAATCATTTAAAGGTTTTTCTATTTTTCATAAGAGTGACCATACTTGATGGCAAATATGCATTATCTAGAAGTAATTTTTTTCAAAGACCTTAATGCCTACAGGCTCTCTCTCATGTTTGGTCAAATTCTGTTCAGTGACTTCTGAGAAGTTATTGATGAGAAGTTATTAAAAGTTTTTTTCTACTGTTACTAACAGCGGCCAAACTGGCTGATTGATCAGCATCCACTAAGCATATTTGAATGTCACTGATGCCAGAATGCTCCCTCTAAAATCACATGCAAGCTGGTGATGGTGTCTTTGAGAAAAGGCTGTCAATAACAATGGTGATAGGATGACAGATGATGGATGAGACACAATAGAAGGACCATTCCATGAGCCAGAAGGCCAGGTGAGATAAATATAAAATGTTAATATATTCTTAATCATATGACATCTCTCTTGCAAAGTTTTGATAAATGGGGACAGAGACAGAATTATAATACAAATGTTATCATTTCTCTCTTGTGAACCTTAATAACAGGGTATAGACATAGAATTATAATACAAGGGATTTGTTAAGCACTGCATCTGGCCTGTGAAAAGGCATGTGATATATAAGATTTTGGAATCCACCTGTCTTTAAAGGGCACTTAAGGCACTATACCATTTTGTCTCTATAACAGTTGTCCTTTATTGAGCTTTATGGAGGTCAAATGTTTAATAAATTTAATAAAATATTTTTACATGCCATTATTTATGAGCTGTTTCCAAAGCAGGTTTTATTGTTCTTCCATAAACACCATCCTTTACGATCTGATTGCTGAAAGTGGTCTTACTGATCTTCCACAAACACCATGCTTTATAAACTGTCTACCAAAGGAGGTTTCATTGTTCTTCCACCAACACCATGCTTTATAAACTGTCTACCAAAGGAGATTTCATTGTTCTTCCACCAACACCATTCTTTATAAACTGTCTACCAAAGGAGGTTTCATTGTTCTTCCACCAACACCATGCTTTATAAACTGTCTACCAAAGGAGGTTTCATTGTTCTTCCACAAACACCATGCTTTATAAACTGTCTACCAAAGGAGGTTTCATTGTTCTTCCACAAACACCTTGCTTTATGGTCTGTTTGCTGAAAAGAGGTTTTCCTGTTCTTCTGCAAACACCATTCCTTAAAAACTGTCTGCCAAAGTAGATTTCAGTTTTCTTCCACAAAAAATATTAAAACAAATCCTTGAAAAGAATGATCTTTGAAGAAATATGATAGTTTCACTCAAATATCGGCTGATGTACGTATTAAAGATGAAAAATGAACAAAAAATATACAGCACAAGGTTTAAACATCATCACAGAATATGCATCAAAAGTTCTTTCATCCCAAAGTGAGAATGGAATTCCAAAAAGCCTTTCATTCTCTCATTCAATCCATTATACAATTAAATATTCATATATTTCTGTCGGTATCACACATGGTTCTTATTCTCTCATTCAAGCGATTCTTCCAATAAAACATTAATATATTTCTGACACTGAAACAAATCTGTATCACACATGGTTGGTGGTGTATGCTGTGGAATGTATTGTGGAATTAAACTGGACAGGACACAGCCATGTTAACGGATGACCTGAAATTATAAAAATTAGGAACTTGTAGGATAAATTTTGTTGTTATCAAGTATTACAAGTTTACAAATTCACTGCCTATTCTTCTTTCAAAACAACTGTATATCACTGTTCTAAGAGTAAATCAATCCCAACATCAAATCTGAAGCATAAATAGGGCATGGCTGTGATATATGCAAGTGCAACTTGATGAATAAAATACTGCCCTCTCACTGGCCAAAGAAAAATGATGTACTAGACCTATTTACAACTTTATATCTAAAGTATGGCCTTGTTTATAAATACAGTATGGCCTTGATGAAACAAAAAGTAAGCACTTGTTTATATATACTCAGTATGGCCTTGATGAAACAAAAAGTAAGCACTTGTTTATATATACTCAGTATGGCCTTGATGAAATATAAAGCATGGCCTTGTTTATATATACAGTATGGCCTTGATTATATATAAAATATGGTACTGACCATGTATAAAGTATGGCTTTGTGTGTGTGTGTGTGTCTATATATATATATATATATATATATATATATATATATATATATATATGTATATATATATATATAAATATATATAAAGAATACAAATCATATGGTGAATAACAGCCCTTTCAAGGCTAGTTAGATACTAGTTTTGCACTGTTCGTCATCAGTTTATTGCATTTATATATATATATGTGTGTGTGTGTGTGTGTGTGTGTGTGTGACCATGTCTATATATGTGTATATATATATATATATATATATATATATATATATATATATATATATATAGTGTGACCATTATATATATATATAGTATAGCCTTGTCTATGTATACAATATGGCCTTTTCTAACTATACAGTATGACTTTGTCTATGTATAATAGTAGAGTATTGTTTTTGTATATGGTATCATCTTTTCTATATGTACATTATGGCCTTGTCTATGAATGATAATGTATACAGTCTGAAACTATGTAAATTATACAGTATGATCTCCTTTATGCATAAAATATGGCTTGGTCTATGTATACATATGTCTATATCAAATGGCATTGTCTATGTATTCAGTATGACACTCTCTATATATAGCATAATCATTTCTATGTATATAGAATGCGCTTGCTTATGCAACCTCCATTTTTGTAACTATCACTTAAATAAAAACATCATGTACTGTTGAAGAATATTTTAATGAATGTCATATCAACTTAAACCCATTTATATTAAAATAATAGAATCCATTATATGCTTTCAAAGGGAAATCCCACAGGAGGGTCTGAATTTATGGAAAATAAAGAGTCTTTGCCAAGTTTCCACCCACAAATTGTAATCCCTATGGTTGAATTTCCCTATTCCACATCAGTGCATATAATGAATTTCTTTCATTTCTCACAATTATAAATAAAGAGTTGGGAAAAAGGATGGCACATAACTGTATTTATATTGCTTTAGTAATAATGAGTATTTCTGCAAGTCTGTCTGTCATCAGAAAGAGCATAAAATGTTTCATGTACAACAAAGATATTTTGTTCACCAGGACAATTGTTAATAGACCAGCAAAATACGCCACTCCCTCGATAACTCGCGAACCTGCTTATAAGAGGGGGTCAGGCATAGATCCCTTTTTTTAAAACCAGAAATTACCAAAAAATTGATCCCTATTTGTTGAACTTGAAGAAAATCGTGATCAAAATTGGTAATGGAAACTCTGATATATCACTCGTTTTATCATTGAAAATGGTAGATAAGACATGGAAACTTTAATCAACAGTATGAAATATCAACTTTTAATAAGAAGTAATATAGTTTGTTACATTTTCTTTTCAAATGACATTATTAGTACAATATAATTAATGATATTCAATGAAGTTTCGATCAGCAAAAATGTCACTTATGCCTAGTGGAGACAGTACATTAATAAATATAGATTAAATATTTTTTTTATCAAGTGAAATTTGTGTTCTATCATTTAATTCCTTTTAAATGAATCATCATAAATGCAATGTGTCCTCTTGTAATTAAATGTAAAAGGTGTCAATCTACCATAACAGCTATGACAGCAAGCATTTCTCTGAGAACTAAATGAAGTGCCAACCGTGTTTTGATATCTGACTAGCAGAAGTAATTGTTGTATTGTTGCACTGAATTAAAAGCTGGCCTCCTTTGTATTATCATGTTAATTATGTCTTTTGAATGAATTAAAGGAGGTGGAATAAAAAAAATAAAGTAAAAAGTTATACAAATCCTACACGCTTATGATCTAGCAGCCCTGGTCGTATGTCGGGTGAACTCATTTCAGTTGATCAATTGACACTGTTATAAATGTTACTGTGTATGTAATCTAATTAAATGACCTATAATTAACCTACTCAGTCATAAATGTGATCAAAGACAGCAAGGCAACCAAGTGAAATGAATACTTCCTAAAATAAAGAGCTTTGTTTCACAGATACGGAAACAAGTTTCAGAGAATTCCTGAATTCACACTTAAGAGATATCCTCAAGGATGATAAGATGTTTCACTACTGCAATGAAACCATGGCATCAATAATTTACTAACTGAACAACACAAAAGTTGAGTTTCGATGATGACAATTGTCTCATGAAATAAATGTCGCTTGTTTTTTAAATAAAGGAATCTTCTTTGGTGGTGTATCAACAATTAGTCTGGTTTCCTGTTTCACAGACTAACTGTTTCGCACAACTATACTGTACTAAATACCACTCCAGGAACCAGACTAATCAACAAAAGAAAAAGCAATGATGTAATATACAAATGTTTTAGTGTACACTTGTTGGTTGTAAGATCTTTCAGATGTTGGGCATTTTGAAAATAAATGTAATTTATACAGAATAATGAACAATTTCATCAGAAAAATTGCTTTATTTACAAATATTCTTGATGTGATTATAGAACGAGGATTAAACAGCCCAGTTCCAACCCCATTTTCTGGGTGTCTAGTGGATTTTTTGGGAGGTCTCTTGGTAACTCGCACCCCCGCTTAAAGTGCAGCCTATGTTTATGGGCCCTATTGTGCGCGAGTTATCGAGGGAGAGGTGTATATCTTTTGAATGCAACAAATGCAAGATTGCAGATGTCTGTGACATTATAAGCATAATGACATCATCTAGAGTATCAATGAGTACACTCTTGTGAAAAAGGTGTATCCTACATGTCTTTCTCACATGGGCCATATATATGTATTACAGATATATTTAGCCGGTTTTCATATCCTACATGCCTTTCTCACATGGGCCATGTATATTACAGATATATTTAGCCAGTTTTCATATCCTACATGCCTTTCTCACATGGGCCATATATATATATATTACAGATATATTTAGCCATGGTTTCATATCCTACATGCCTTTCTCACATGGGCCATATATATTACAGATATATTTATCTGGGGTTTCAATATAAGCCAGCAGCTGGCAATATTTTTTGTGATTTATTTGTACAGAAATCTCTGTATACAATTCTAGAATTTCACAAAAGTTCATTTTGAAAGTTTAATAATTCATGACGATATTCCATCAGAGACAGTCAATCCAATTACGATTATTTTCTTCTGGTTCATACACAGAGATCTAACTGTAGGAGATACTTCGTCCTATTTGATATTATTGGTAATGCCTGCCTAACACGCATTTTCATAAGAATTTTGATTGTTTTGTCTTGTTTAATTGTTACTGTATTATTTTAGATGTTTGAAGAGGAACGTTTAAGCACAACTCTTACATGTTGGGTTCAATTCATGTCTAAAATGTGTGCTTCCTACCAAAGACTAAGAAACATAACAAGAACTTCAATAGTATTTCCTGCATGGGTTTGAGTCTCGGGCTCGGCCAATGTGGTTATGTGAGAAAGCTTGCAGGTAGCTTCTCGTGGGTTGGTGGTCCCTTCCGGGTTCTCCCGGGTTCTTCCTCAACCATTAATACTGGCCGCCATGTATAGCCTATCTTGTGATGAAAAATGGCATCAAACCCTATAACAACAACAACAACAACAACAACATCAATAGTATTTCAATATCAGAGTTTAAAAGCCTTCTAGTGAGTAGTAAAGGACCTAAGTTTGCACTGCGTGTTTCAAAGATATGCATCTTTTGCATGTCATAAATTAATTGAAGTTTTCATGTACATTAATTAAGTACAAGCCCTAAATAAAATATATCAATTAAGATATATTACAAGATAATTAATTTTAAAGCTGGGATAAATTATTCATAAAAGCATAAATACATTAGTTTTTCATTGTTTACCTCAAGCCTAAATCAATCCTTTTTTTTTATTTACAGTGGTGAAACTTGCCAACATATTTTTGGATCTGAGTCATGAAGAGAAAGAAGCCCTTGAAGATGTGGCTTAGGAATACATCTTAAGTCCAAGTCAGGAACTTCCTCCTTGGGGTGAGAATAACTTGGAAGAGTACTGGAAAGGAGTCAGCAAAACTTACAAATCCAGCAAGAGGAAATCTAATGGAAGAGTACTGGAAAGGAGTCAGCAAAACTTACAAACCCAGCAACAGGAAATCTGAAGAAGGAACTTCTATGTAGACTGAGCATGATAGTCCTGTCGAATTCTGATACAGAGAGAATATTCTCCATTCTTTGCATAATACAAAGTAATTCAAGGGGAAATCTGGATCAGATAACTACTGAATGCTTGTAATTTGCAAAGCTTAATAATCACAATGAATAACATCAGTGGTCACCAGGCAGAGATCTTGTCAAGGAAACTGAACTTAGAATCCAAATCTGATTCATTTTCAAAACTTGCCGTTTTATTATAGTGAAGAAAATACATATGGCAGAAAATGGACTTGTCTTGTTTTCAATCCCTTTAAATCATTTAAAATTTATGCTGATAAAAAAACTCTAATGGTTTAAAAGCCAATCTACTGATAAAACATTTGTAAATCAACTGGCTGAAGTCCTGTTACAGGAATGGATATGGAAACAGAAGCATACAAAGTCAGAATTTTCATCAAGGCCATGGGCTTGCCTCCAAATGTGGAATCTAAGTCACAGTCCTTAGTTTGCCTAAAGTGGCGGAGTCTGAATCAAGGCAATAGGTTTGCCTTCAAGTGTGGAATCTGAATCAAGCCCATGGGTTTGTCTCAAAGTGTGCAGTCTGAGTCATGGCACTGGGATTGCCTCCAAGTGTGGAGTCTGAGTCAAGGCCAAGTGTCTGCCTCCAAATGTTGAGTCTGACTCTTATCTTGGCAAATACAAGTTTGATGATAAGCGTTTTTTTCCAGAAAATTGCCCATTACTCTGACTTCTCATTTTGTTGGTATCAGCTACATAGCTATGATATTTATTTGAAATAAATTTCTCATTTCTCCATTAAGGAGACAGTTTAAATAGAGTTCATACAACCACACCATTTTAGCTTCAGGAATTCATTGACCCCCATCACCCACACCAAGAAGGAAACATACCTCAACCCCACTACTGATTTTCCAATTTAGCCTGCTCCTTTATTCTTTTTTGAATCCCATGATATAGGAATGACAAAGTCAAGTTTGTTCAACAATTTCAGTTGTAATAATTTGCACTTGATTAACTTTTTTTTATCAATAGAGTAATTACAGTGAATTTATTTTCATGGGTATATATTTTCGTACTTTTGTCAAAAATGACATTTTTGTTGGTACTTAAATTCCAGAATCTTTTGAGGGGGGGGGGGGGCAGGTGTCCTAGAGTCATCACAGAGTGATCATTGTTAGAGCCTTGTGGCAACCAAAAAGTCAATGAAAATTTGAACTGTATGAATAACATTGAATTAAAAATATATCAGATATAAAAACAAAAGTTCCTAGTTTTAACAACAGTGTGTTTGCTTGTGAACATGTGTGTGTGTGTGCATGTATAATTTGGAATTCTAACTTAGCTTTAACAAATTTTTCAGCCATATCGCCACGATGTCTGCAGTGTGGCAGTTTATAGTGATGATGAGCAATTGGGCAGCATGCTGCAGACATGTAGCATCAATTCCAGCCAGTCACATTATCCTGACACTAGGCCGACCAATCTGAACACTAACCTCTTAATGCTGAGCGCCCAGCGAGGCAGCTGTTAGTACCATTTTTATAAGTCTATGGTATGACTCAGCTGGTGTTCAAACCTACAACCTCCCGCATCCGAGCCAGATGCTTTAACCACTAGCCCACCAGAGTGGTCCTGTGAACATAAATCATCTTGTCCACAGGAGCACATTTTAAGCAGTCATCAATATACTGACTGGTGTGGATGATTGATGCTACAGCAGTGGTGGTAAAAAGCCTTGCATAGAGAGACTTAAACAAAAATCTACCAAGACTGATGTGGTGAGGATTCAAATCTGTTACTCACTGGTTGTGAGTCTGAACTAATAGCTCAGTCACCAGGTGCAGCAGGGAATATTACTGCAAGATAATACTCAGATGCATCAACATACAGATTCATTAGTGCATAGGTGAAGCAAACTTTAACTAGTCTTGACATAATATGTTAAAAGACTACAAAAATGTAACAATCAAATGACTTAAAATACAAATGCCATTAAACTACACCACTCCCTCGATAACTTGCGCCCTGTTAACTCACAGGGTTAGGCGTGGATCCCATTTTTTAAAACCAGAAAATACCCCCAAAAATTGCTCCCTATTTATTGAACTTGAAGAAAATTGTGATCAAATTGCTAACTGAAATGTTGATATATCGCTCATTTTATGGTCCAGAACGGTCGATAGGACCTGGAAATTTTAATCAACATTTTGAAATTATCAGCTCTTAATAAGAAGTAATATAATTGGTTACATTTTCTTTCCAAACGACATTCTTAGTATACAGTAATTAAAGATATTCAAAGAAATTTCGATCAATGAAAATGTCACTTACGCCTAATGTAGGCAGTACATTAATATTTAAATGCCAATTAAATAATTTTTATTAAGTGAAATTTGTTTTAATTCTGTCTTTTAGTTCCTCTTAAGTGTAATCATCATAAATGCAATGTGTATTTAAATGTAAAATGTGTCAGGTATGTCTGCTGGTGTTTCTCTGAGAACCCAATTAAGTCCTGACCGTGTTTTGATAACTGACTTGCAAAAGTATTTGTTGTATTGCTGCACTGAATTAAAGCTGGCCTCCTTTGTATTATCACGTTAATTATATCTTTTGAGTCAATAAAGAAGGTTGAGTGGGACATCATGCCACATGTCTGCGGCATGATGCCCCAGTGCTAGACATAACTATAAACTGTCAAACTGCAGACATAGTAGCGATATGACTGAAAAATTGTTAAAGCTACATTAAAAATCTAAATCACACACATCACACAATAAAGGAGGTGGAATAAAAGAAAAGTTAAAAGGCACACAAATCCATCCAACCTGAAATCTAGGATTCAGTTATTAAACAGCCCAGTTCCCTACCCCGCCCCCCTCACGGTTTTCTCGAGGTATAGCCTAAGCAGATTTTTTCAATAGTTGGAGGTCCCTCGCTTACAGTGTGGTCTATGTTTGTGGACCCTGTTGTGCACGAGTTATTGATGGAGAGGTGTATGAAAGTCAGGTCACATTGAACTAGTTTTTGAATGGTTGTGTTACCCTTCCTGAGATGTATACAAATATCAATTTTCATGTGTATTGGTGAAAAGGTGTCTAAGGTGGTGATGGTTTAATGATTGGATGCTGAAATAACAACTGTAAATCAAGCATGAAAGTCATATTACAGTAACCAACATTTGGTATGTAAAGTTAATCTCATTAGAGATGCATTTAATACCAATTTAAAGAAAAGTAGAAGCAATAGAGTACAAGATATTCATGTTTAATGAACAAACTGCAGATGATACAAAAGTCACTCAATCATGATCATAGTGAAGCAGTTTTTATATGGTCCAAAACATTGTCAATGTAATAAACAAATTGAAAATATATAGAGATAGGTCACACTGACCTATTTCTGACAGCTGAGTTAATATCTTTCTGATGCATCCACATATATGTTTTCATGAGCATAAATGAAGTAGTGTCCAAGATAATGAGGGTGTCGTGAATGAATAGCAAAATGTACAAAAGTCACACTTTGTTGGTGAGGGGGTAATTGTAACAGCCAGAAGGGACAGTATAATTTTAAATGAATAAAAGAAACCATTGTGTGTGAGTGACAGATTTATTACTCAAGTAAACTGTAGAATATCTGTTCACAAACTTTCCTTCTACTATGCATAGAATAACAATATTACTACGATCAGTAAATTGTGTAAACCACATTAATAAAAGCAAATATAGTGAAATACTGGATATTTCAAAGCACCCCAAAATGTTCTTTCCAATGTTTTTTTCATCACAGGAGTAAATGATCATGGCTGGGTATTTACTGATGAGTAAATTTTACCTAAACACTCTTGAAGCAAATGAAGTCTGAAGGACTTTAGGTTAACTTTGTGATTGATTAGGTAACAATTTAAACTTCAATATATACTCAACCATGATCATTTAATCCTTATAATTCAAATTTTATTCCTTTCTGTCAACATATCAGTGGATTTCATCAACAAACTTTCAATACTAGGAAGCTTGTATTTTCTCTTCATTAGCTGACTTCAGTGTACCAGAATACCTAGCCCCATCTTCATTAGCCAAGATTTGTAGACTCTTTGATGTTATAGGGTAGATTGTCAGAGTGGGTCATGCCAGTGAATTTAAGGAACTTAATATAGTCGTATTGTAAATTTATTTTCGTTGCTGATGTTTAAAACAGGCCATTCTTTTTTTTTCTCAACAAAATCGTTCTGTATGGCATGTACTGTTTTAGCATTCCTTGTTTTTGCTTTCTATGCATTCAGATCTTTCAAAAGCAAATAGTGTCCATTTTGATCCTGACCTTAATAACAGCTGTTGGAACATGTTGCTGAAGCAAATTCAATAATTTCTGCAAAACCTGCTATATACATTCTTTGGCAAAGGGGTGAATGAAACAGTGCAGGAAAGAATATGCAATTACACCGTCTTAACTTCCAATGAGCAATTTTAATCAGGGATTGAAAAAAGTTTGATCAGAAATCATGAGCAGTGTGACTTGTTGTTATTATTATAGTGTAAGGTGTAAAGATTTACATAAAATGATCTGGACACTGGGAAAAAAAGTAGTCTGGCGAATTTACTGATGTGTAAAATATCCAGATCTGTATCACGTGACCATTTACATCCAATCAGATTTCAGAAAAGTTGGTCAATTCATAACAACTGTAATTAAAATGTTTTGCCATAGTTACAATGAAATCTGTATGAGCTGGGTCCCTTGTGATTCATTATATCCATAATTTACTGTAAACTAAAAGGATGCCAAAGTCAATATGGATTTTACACATAGCAGTTTCTTAAACAACTAAAAAAACTAAAGAAAAAATCAGCAACTTAAATACAAGCTATTTTAAATGAAAAGGTTAGCAGAAGAGTAAAAGTCATAATGTAATTTAGCTACTGAAAAATACCTGTAAATCCAACCTTTCAGCCAAAAATGTTTGCATATAAAACAATTGTTTTAGAAACATATTCCTGTCCAATCTTACACCATATCAAACTAGCCCCTTTATGTCAGAAAACTAAACAAGAAGTTGTATATAATTATTATGCAGAACAACATGCAGGGCTCACCTCTGCCAAAGACTTCCTGCAGCAAGGCCATTTTGGATTTGTTCCTTCTAGGTCCATCTTTCTTCATCTGTTCCACTGCAGTCTCATCACTAAATATAGCTGACAGCTAGAAGAATTGCAGGATTTACAACAGATTTAAAGATAATCTACAATAAATAGCAATATTTCACAATTGTTCCTCACATGAGATTTTTAAATTTCATTTTATAGCTTGGTTGGCAAAGATTTCTTGCTGAAAAGGCAATAAGATGTAAAATTAAGTCTCCTGAAAAGTGTATTGCTTTATCTCTCAGGAATTAAAGGGCTTTGTCAACTCCTTTTTGGCTTAGAGTGATTGAAATCCCTCCAGTCTTATGGCATAGTGTCCATTCTCTTTTACTAAAAATAGTATGTTTTATTAATAGCAGTAACAAACTTTATGGTGTTGCTAAAATTAGTAACAACATGTAGGTCCAATGGGCTTTCAGTGAGGCGATCTTTGAGATGGGTAACACTGGGAGCCCCAGAAGAAATCTGCAAAACTGGATTGGAACCAGGAGACTACTTACTCTAGCATGCTAGAATTGTTGATTAAATCTTGAGCGGCCATCATGTCACCACTCTGCTATACAGACCATAACTAGGACTAAAGATTTAGTGTCAACATTCCACAGCAAGGAAATAGCAAAACAATGGAGCAGTAGAAAAGTTTTAAAGGGCTGGATGAACAAGATGCATTGACAATACAGATGGAGTAAGAGGATTTTTCTTCTCTCAGAGTGACCCTGACCTTTGACCTTTTGGCTCTGAAATTAACAGACTTTGTCCTTGCCCTAGGTGCAAGTCATCAAAATAAGCTTGTGCCGGCGGTGATGTAGAACTAATGTTATTGTGTGGACAGCATTTTCTTTTGTCTGACAGTGATTCTGACCTTTGACGTCAAAGTCAATAATCTTCTTCCTTACTACAAGTGCAAACTATCCACAAAGTTTGGCTGAGGTACATCTTGTAGAACTAATGTTACTGTATGGAAACCATTTGTATTCTTTCAGTCACAGTGTGCTTTAGACTCCAACAATCAGTAAGGCTCTTCTTTATCCTAAGTGCAATCCATCCACCAAGTTCGGGTATGTTAGATGATGGAGATCTCTGTCTACTGTAAAGAAGCCATTTTTCTTCTTTCAGACACAGTGACCTGAACCTTTGACTCTGATGCTGACAGGGTTCTTTCTAATGCCAGGTGCAACAATTCATGAAGCCTGGTACATTTAGAAGGTGGAGAAATTGATTTATTATGCAGAAACCATTTTCCTTCAGATAACATCATAATATTTTAAGCTCTGTTTTATGACAGGTGTATAAAAACACAAAATATTTATTTTAAAAGGCATACAAATTCAATGAATTTCTGTCCCCTGCCTACAAATGGCGAGGTAAACAAAAAGCTTACAATTAAAAAATCTGGCTGTGACCCTTGTTATGGAGCTGTAGAGTTACTAGGTAGACATGGAATATAACAAAGATTCATTTCATCATCTCAAATGGCATTAAGTGCAGAAAAAAGAGATGAAACTGATGATGAACTTGAAATTGAAAACAAAACCTTCACGGTGATACATGACATGCCATCAAATGGTGAAACATCAGTGTACCACCTTTCATCCATGAACCTCACATTACTTTGAAGGGATAAAGCATAAATAAAATCAACCATGAAACAGATATGTGTACCTGTGACCCTGAATTTGAAGACAGGACCCTGAATGTGGAATGCAACAAATGATGATGTACCAGTACATCCAAGTTTATCCCTCACTTTCAAAAAAGCTTTAACATCATAAAGTGGAATAGAAAATGTGATAGAAAGGTTAAAATATCAAGCTAGACCTTGAAACAGGACTCCCAACTAGCACATGATGCAGGCTTCAATGACAATATCCAAGTACCAGTAAACCAAGTTTCATTCCTTAATCTCAAACACCTCTAAAGTTATGGAGTGGAATGTAAGTGTGGGTAAACTACTGAGGTGTGACCTTGACTTTGAATATAGGACCCCTAAAGTATACGGTAGCCAACCTGGCCTCGTCTGGACAGGATTTGAATTCACACCCTTCTGGTCATGAGCAACAAGTATGTCATATTAACCACTTAGCCATTTTGATTCTTACATCATCATTTAGTGCAGGTAAGGATCTAACTGAATATAAACCTATTAAAAAGGAAATTACATCTATTAATGGTCATACTTCATGTATTGCTGATCTTACATGAGTGCTCACTTATATGATCTTACATGAGTGCTCATTTCCTCTATTGATCTTACATGACTGCTCACTTCATGTACTGATGATCTTACATGAGTGCTCACTTCATGTATTGATCTTACATAGGTATCACTTCATGTATTGATGACCTAACATGAGTGTTCACTTCATGTATTGATGATCTTACATGCGTATTCACTTCATTTACAGATCTTACACAAGTAGTAACTATATATATTAATCTTACATGACTGCTCACTTCATATATTGAGGATCTTAAATGAGTGGTTACTTTATGTACTGATGATCTTATATGTATGCTCACTTCATATAAAGGTTATGAAATGGTTTGAACAATTTCTTTTCTCAAATCTATGTGAGCCATGACTAATATAACACTCTGTGTGTGTGTGATTTAGATTTTTAATGTAGCTTTAACAATTTCAGTCATATCACTACGATGTCTGCAGTGTGGCAGTTTATAGTGATGTCCAGCAATGGGGCAATATGCCACATCATGTCCTACCCAGTCACATTATCCTGACACCAGGCTGACCAGTCCTAAAAGTAAACTCTTAGTGCTGAGTGACAAGCACAGCAGGTGCTGGTACCATTTTTATGTCTTTGGTATGATTCAGCCGGGGTTTGAATCTGTGACCCCTTGCATCTGAGGCAGACTCTCTAACCACTTAGGCCACCAAAACGGTCATTGAACACTGACAGTTTTTACCTTGTTAAATTCCATATGACACAATCACCACAGAACATGGAGATGTTGAATCCAATGAAATCATTAAAATGTTAGAATTTAAGAGTTATGAATTGATTCACATTCTGAAACCACAGACACTTTAACTACACCACATGTGGCATCCTCATGTGTGGTAACACATCATTTAATAATACAAATATGAAATGGCTTTTCAAAATGTTAAATCACTGATTTCATGAGGTAAATCAGCTTACCTGATCACAGCCTATGGCTATCACGAAAAGGCCAAACAAGAATGACTCTATCACAAGCAAAATGGAATTTATCCTGCAACAGACAAGAGAAATTATGTAAATTGCTGCAAAAAAGTGTATATTGGTACAATATTTTAACTTAATAGACTTCTAAATTTGCCATAAGAAAGCAAATTTTTCTAGTAAATTACAGTGTATCCCCCTAGGGGTGCAATACAGAGTAAAAATCTCCCTGGTGTCAAAACTGGGGGTCAGACAGAGTAAAAACCAAACTTTGGTATCAAAACTGAGTCAAATTAAAAATGTGGGGGTCTCTGAGCACTTTTAATAAGACAAGACATGAAAGCAGCAGTTCTCTCCCTTTAACATCTCAAAAAATGACAAACCCAACTTTGGTAAATACAATTTTATTTTATTCCAAATCAAAAAACAATGGGGAATGATGACAGTGTTGGTCTGTTTTTAACTGCACTTTGAGCACATTATTTGTTATAACATTCTGAATAAATGGGAGTTAAATGTTCCAAGGACATACAGAAGCAGCCAACCTGGACTAGCCCGGGTGGGTACTGAATCTGTAACCCTTCGATTATGAGTCAGATTCTCTACCAAGTGAGGTACCATGGCTACAATAAAGGAATGATGAACAGGACCAAGCAGACATCATAAGAAGTTTTCTGGCGAAAACTCCATGTGATTATGATTCTAGAGTAGTAGTGATAACAAGATTGTGAAGCAGGCTGCTGTGGCAGACAAATGAACATCAAAGTAGTACCATTTTCTTGTATGACAATTTAAACATAACAAGAAGTCTTCTGCTGAAAACCCCATGGCAATATGAATTTTAATTCAATATAGCTGCTGCAGTGGGCATAATGGATATCAGATTGGCACGATTTTCATTTAAAACTAACTATATATCATAAGAAGTCTTTTTAAGTGAAAACTCCATGTTGGCATGACCACCCTTTCAAACTGAGTAGCAATAAGATTTCCATGATGACCAATAGCCCTATTGGATGTTTGACCAGGAACATTTTCATTTAGGACCAATTAGACCTTGGGATGAATGTGTGTCAAGGTTCAGGGCCATCCTCCTAGTAGTTTAAAAGTGGCAATAACAAACTTGTGCCAATGGACAGATGGATGATGGATTGATGACAAACATTTGACCATCCAGCAAGCTCGCCTGGTCTATGACCAGAAGACCAAATGACTTCAAGCATACTATGGCAGGCAAATCTGAAGCCCTGTGTTCATTTTAACCAATTCAAATTGCAAAATATGTTTATCAGTCATTACCAGTACACACTGTCACTATTTCAAACAGCTAATTAAAAATGTTGATCTAATTAAGAAATGAATACATATCCATCACTAAGAAAATGGAGGAGCTATCTGTTTCTTTGTCAGCTCTTCAGCAAGATGAATATTTTGAAGAATCGGAATAGCTATTCTGCCGACAGTCACTTAAAGAAGCAATGCCAAAGTTTTGTATGATCAGGATGACTTCTGGTTGTTGTTTTGGCTTTAACTCCATTTGCCATGACCAGATAGGCTATACATGGCATCCTGTATTGTTGGTGAAGGAAGAATCCAGGAAAAGCCCTGTAAAAACCGACAACCCATGGGAAGCTACTGGCAACTTTCTCATATACCCAAATTGGCCAAGCATGAGACTCGAACGTAAGAGGACAGTAGTGAGATGAAGATGAATTCTGGCATGAAAGAATGGTAAAATTATGGTTCCAACCCAGTAACATATATCATGGATATGAATGAAATGTGGGAAAAATCTGGTAAGCAAGATTTACTAACTTTTGATTGGTACATTTCAAAACAAAAGTTCAAGGCCCCCAACAGAAATTGTGGCCACCAGGTGGCCCTAATACAGCAGAATCATTCCTGAAAAAACTGATATAATTAATTCTGAAATATATGTCAAATACAAATAAAGCGCAAGAGAAATGCAACTGAATGCAGATTTGGACCAAAAAAAAAAAAACATTTATCAAAAGTAAAAGCAATGACAATTATGAACTTCACAAAACTTACATAAGAATTTGATTTTAATTGACACTCATTACTTATAAATAGTTCCCATTCGTGTCCATGTCCATAGAAATAATTCCCATTCATGTCAATGTCCACAGAAATATATCTCATACATAACGATGTTCATATAAATAGTTCCCATTCATGTAAATGTCCACAGAAATATAAACACTTATGCAATTGTGCATAGAAATATATCCCATACACATCAATGTCAATAAAAACATATCTCATTCATGTCAATGTCAATATAAATAATTCCTATTCATGTCACTGTCCAATAAATAGTTTCCATTCATATCAGTGTCCATATAATAGTTCCCACCCATGTCAATGTCCACAGAAATAGTTTCCATTCATGTCAATGTTCAAATAAATAGTTTCCATTTATATCAATGTCCAAATAAATAGTTTCCACTCAAGTTGATGTCCAAATATTAAATAGTTCCATTCAAGTCAATGTCAATAAAAATAGATCACATTCATGTCAAAGTCCATTTAAATATATCCCATTCATGTCACTGTCAATAGAAATAGTCCACATTCATGTCAATGTCCAGATAAATAGTTCCCATTAACTTCAATGTCCATATAAATAGTCCCCATACATGTCAGTGTCCATATAAATAGTTCCCATTCATGTCAATATCCATATAAATAAATCCCGTTCATGTCAATGTCCATATAAATAAATTGCATTTATGTCAATGTCCATATAAATAAATCCATTTCATGTCTATGTACATATAAACAGATCCCATTCATGTCGATGTCCATATAAACAGATCCCATTCATGTCAATGTCCATAGAAACATCCCATTCATGTCAATGTCCATATAAACAGATCCCATTTATGTCCATGTCCATATAAATAAATCCCATTCATGTCAATGTCCATATAAATAAATCCCATTCATGTCAATGTCCATATAAATAAATCCCATTCATGTTGATGTCCATATAAATAAATCCCATTTATGTCAATGTCCATATAAATAAGTCCCAATTATGTTAATGTCCAAATAAGTAGCTGAATCAACTGAAGTTTGAGTTATGAAAGGATACTGTACTTAGTAAGAAGCAACATAAAATTTTCTCACATTTTTAAGTGTTTTCCCTCGCCCTTGACACCTGGATCTAGTATCCATGAAACTATTACCACGGTTATGGCATAAATACTGGCTAGCCCTGCAAACAGATATGTCATGTCAAACATATAATCCAACATCTCTCTCTCTCTCTCTCTCTCTCTCTCTCTCTCTCTCTCTCTCTCTCTCTCATTTTATCAGCTAATCCTGACAAAGCTAAAATGTCATCTCTATTAAACATTAACATCTTAAGCTGCCATATCTTCATGATCTTTTGGGGTAGATATAATGTCAAATAAACCTCAATTGAGGAACCCCTAGTTAGAAGGTAGTTTATCTAAACTCATAGTACTAACAACTTGTGTAAATTTATGTACTTGCAAATACCAATCAACTATCATGACAAAAGATATTAAAAAAAATTTCCACTGCACTGCACTTCCGTACATAACCTGGGTGCCAAAAACACAGCTACTTTGTATCACTGATAGATTTTTAATATGAAGAAGATAATGAAAAAATGCATTGTGATATGTGCAGAGGTTTTATGCACCAACTGGAATCAAACTAGTTGTATTTACATGATAAATATTGTGAACAAATATACCTATATATATATATATATATATATATATATATATATATATATATATATATTAATATTTAAATTGAACAAATTTGTAAATTTTATATCGGATTAACTTCAACCAACACTTTACTTATCCCACATAATCTCAACTAGTTACATTCATGAAATAAATGCTATGTCCAGCTAGACAGATACTAATGGATGCAATGTCTTGTCCCAGTCTCTTTTTCCAAACTGATACCATGTCCAAATATTTTATTTTAGTATAAATTATTGACCTTTTCAAAATGTCTAGTTCCATGAACCTTACGGATAGATATTTACTCCCTTTATGCTTTTGCAACATCAGTGTATGCTCAATGTGCATTGGGTTTTAAATAAGTACCTAAATAGTACAAGCTTAATTATTCTGACTTCCCAAACCTCATTATAAAATAAATCTTTGCAAATCATGAGAAGGCAATGTTGTTGTTTTGTGGTTTTTATGCCATTTCTTAGATCAAGATAGGCTATATATGGCGGATAGTATAAGTGGTAGAGGAAGAACCTGGGGAAACCATGGTAAGAACCACCAACCCAATAGAAGCTACTGGCAGCCTTCTCACATACACACATTGGCCGAGCCAGAGACTCGAGCCCATGTGGAAAGAGGTGAAATCGCAGTGATTGATAAAGGCGAGCACTTTAGACCACTTGGCCACTCAAGCCCCTGGAAAGGCCTTGACAAACAAGCTGTTTACATATCATGTCTACGGCATATGTATGTATAGTGTTTAATGGCACATCAGCACATTACTGGCCATATGGTGATGACTTAAAGTTAAGTGTTAAAATGTAAAGATAAAGAACTGCCCCCAAAAAACTTTGCTAAAAGGTAAAAGGTAATGATGTTTTATGGGGGTGCTCTACAGATGTTATGAACTTCTGAGAGAGTGACAGGTATAAGGTGAAGTTGTTTTCATCTGCAAGTTGCACAATGGAGATAATTTTGGTATATGGCATACCTATATGTTACTTTCAAGCACTTCAACTGGAATTTCACTGGATATTGTGCTTATGGAAAATGTTCAAGATTTAAACACACTGCTGACCAAAATGACTGCTCCCATATGCTCAAAAAAAATCAGCCTGAATTGGTCTAAAATACAATATCTTTACCAGTTATTAAAATATGGAAAATTATTTTTGCCAGACTAGACAGTACCAGTTTCTGAAAGTGCAATGAATGAATTACCAACTATATAAAATGTAACAAAAGTTATCAGCTCTTTCTTTTCACAATTTACCTCTTAAGTCCAGGAAGTGAAAATAACCAAGCAGAGCTTGCAGTTTTTTGATAGGTGCACATCTGAAGCAGGGCCAAGATGTATACTCCATAACCCAAAATACACCCATCAATCAAACACCAAAATAAAAGGAATTAAAAGCTCTTTTAACAATACCTAAGATATACAAGGTCATTTTTAAATAGCCAGTATAACCAGTGAGGAGAATCTGAGAAATTCTTTTTCTTTAAAAATTAAACCCAGTGCAAAATACGTAACTGTAGAGAACCATCTAACATTCTGTAAAAGATACTAAAAATAAAAGTAAAAAAAAACCTCCATAAAATTCTTAAGACATAAGGTCAATATTTGTTATATAAAATATATAAACCTCATTCTTTCAAAAAACTCCAAGATTTTCCCAGGTGGTACAGTATCATACAGCTTTTTTAATTGAGTTTGTTTTAAAATATTTCTGTCCCACAAGGTGAAAGTGTATGGGGTCAGATATTTCTCACAGCAGGAAGTAAGTGAGATTAACAATCTGCTAATTTTCTTCCAAAGAAGCAACAAACACGATAATCCCTACTGACTGACATTATTATATAAATTCACTTGAAAGTCAAGTCCAACTGCGAAAGTGCACAGACCCAGATCTACAGTCACATAGTACATTCACAGATATGGGTCTATGCAGTTATTAATGAGCAGAACAAACAGACCCTGACCTGCTGGAGCATTATGTGATGGCAGATCAAGGGCTAAGTTGTTAGCAGTTCGACCTGCGAGTATGTATATCATAATTTAAATTTTTCCAGACTTACCAACATAGAAGAGAAACTGAAGGAAAAACTTCTGATTTAGTTCCCCAACACAATTATTAATCCTGTAATTAAAGGAGAAAGAAAATTAAGAAGACAGTTTAGTATGTCATGTACTTCCAGCAGATGCAAACTTTACTTGAGATAGATGCAAGTATCATAAGAACAAGTTTTTCTGTCTTTATAGTGTTACATATATGTAATTAAATTACTGATGTGTTAGTTTTAAAATTCTTTTTTATTTTATTTTTGTTTCATTACATTTTATTGTAAAGATTATTTTCACGGGATTTGAAATTCTTCTTTTAGTAATGCTGTTTATCTAAGACGTAAAACGTGTTACATGAACAATATTTTTAGTTCACCTTGGTCCGCGGTAGTGTAAGCACTACGTGAAAACGATTGGCTATTGCCAAGGTGATTTCATCTAGTCTGAATCAACAATGTTTATTTTTAATTTCAGAGTGAGAGTAGATAGGAGTTCTTGCTACGTGACGAATTGCATTTTTCTTATTGCGTTGTTCAAGTGTTAAGAGACCACGTAATCTATCTTGCGAGAACGGGATGATAATTCGGGTGGATATAATACCCTTTCTGGGCGATCATTAGTCAGTTGTATTTTTGAAAACTTGAAGGCTGGATAGGTTTTTATTGTTGAAAGCAGATTGTTTTTGAAGTTCATATGTTTTTGGAATTTAATAATTTATTCTCTAGAAAACCAAACGAGTGCACTGTTTTATAAATTCTGGGAGAAAGAAATTCAGTGGAAATATATTCTCGAAATATTCGGAAACATAAACTGTGATTCAATTGAGGAATAGTTGCTATTTGTACAAGGACCACATCTGACGTCATCGTCCTCCATATTGGAACGTCGTCGAGATTCGAACCTGGATTCTAATATTACTATTTAGTGATAGGACTTGTATTTTTCCTTCTTAGGATTAAATTTTGGATTATATTCACAAACTGTAAGTCCTATTTTCCAATTTTTACACTGTTTTCTTGGGAAATAAATTATTTTGTTAAAATATACAAAGCTTGTTGACTTCACTCTTTTCTCGTTATTATTGTACGAGCCTACACGTAACAATAGGAATGAAGTAATTTTAGATAATACAAAATGAGAACAATAATTATAAGTGAAATAACGTGTGTGTGTGTGTGTGTGACTTGGGTTTGTAACATAGCTTTGACAATTTTTCAGTGATATCATTATGATGTCTGCATTGTGGCAGTTTACAGTGATGTCTAGCATTGTAGCATCATGCCACAGACATGTAGCATCATGTCCCACCCAGTCACACTATCCTGACACCAGGCCGACCAGTCCTAATGCAAAGCTCTTGATGCTGAGCGCCAAGTGAGGCAGCCGTTAATTCTATTTTTATAAGTCTTTGGTATGACTCAGCCAGGGTTCGAACCTGCAATCTTCCACATAGGAGGCGGATGCTCCAACCACTTAGGCCACTGGAGCATTTGTGAAATAATGTAATCTGTAACAAGTTATTTTATTATATAAATTACAGGTACAAAAACTGAGAAATTTCACTAATATATCCCATACAGAAACAACTTTACTTTGCAAAAGGAGAAGAGTTTTTTTTCAAACTTCACTGAATGCCAGCTGGCTTTATTTTTCAATATTATGGAGTTTGATGCAAAATGCCACATAAAACCACAACAATAATGCAAGAATAAGATCTGTTTGTCAAATATTCATATTCAGACTCATTTTTATCTACAGTTAGCTCCTGGACCCAACTGTATTTAAATCTACGGTAGCTCCTGCAGAGCACCCAACGAACTGTCTTAAAATCTACAGTATGTTCCTGTGCAGCATGCACCCAACTGTGTTAAAATCTACAGTATGTTCCTGTGCAGCATCCACCCAACTGTGTTAAAATCTACAGTATGTTCCTGTACAGCATCCACCTGTGTTAAAATCTACAGTATGCTCCAGTATAAAACCCACCGAACTGTCTTAAAATCTACAGTATGGTCCTGCACAGCATCCACCCAATTGTGTTAAAATCTACAGTATGCTCCTGTATAAAACCCACCAAACTGTCTTAAAATCTACAGTATGTTCCTGTACAGCATCCACACAAATGTGTTAAAATCTACAGTATGTTCCTGTGCAGCATCCACCCAACTGTGTTAAAATCTACAGTATGCTCCAGTATAAAACCCACCAAACTGTCTTAAAATCTACAGTATGTTCCTGTACAGCATCCACCCAAATGTGTTAAAATCTACAGTATGTTCCTGTACAGCATCCACCTGTGTTAAAATCTACAGTATGCTCCAGTACAAAACCCACCGAACAATCTTAAAATCTACAGTATGTTCCTGTACAGCATCCACCCAACTGTGTTAAAATCTACAGTATGTTCCTGTGCAGCATCCACCCAACTGTGTTAAAATCTACAGTATGCTCCAGAATAAAACCCACCAAGCTGTCTTAAAATCTACAGTATGTTCCTGTACAGCATCCACCCAAATGTGTTAAAATCTACAGTATGTTCCTGTACAGCATCCACCTGTGTTAAAATCTACAGTATGCTCCAGTACAAAACCCACCGAACTGTCTTAAAATCTACAGTATGTTCCTGTACAGCATCCACCCAACCGTGTTAAAATCTACAGTATGTTCCTGTACAGCATCCACCCAACTGTGTTAAAATCTACAGTATGTTCCTGTACAGCATCCACCCAACCATGTTAAAATCTACAGTATGTTCCTGTACAGCATCCATCCAACTGTGTTAAAATCTACAGTATGTTCCTGTACAGCATCCACCTGTGTTAAAATCTACAGTATGCTCCAGTATAAAACCCACCGAACTGTCTTAAAATCTACAGTATGGTCCTGTACAGCATCCACCCAACTGTGTTAAAATCTACAGTATGCTCCTGTATAAAACCCACCAAACTGTCTTAACATTTACAGTATGTTCCTGTGCAGCATCCACCCAACTGTGTTAAAATCTACAGTATGTTCCTGTGCAGCATCCACCCAAATGTGTTAAAATCTACAGTATGCTCCAGTATAAAACCCACCAAACTGTCTTAAAATCTACAGTATGTTCCTGTACAGCATCCACCCAAATGTGTTAAAATCTACAGTATGTTCCTGTACAGCATCCACCTGTGTTAAAATCTACAGTATGCTCCAGTACAAAACCCACTGAACTGTCTTAAAATCTACAGTATGTTCCTGTACAGCATCCACCCAACCGTGTTAAAATCTACAGTATGTTCCTGTACAGCATCCACCCAACTGTTAAAATCTACAGTATGTTCCTGTACAGCATCCACCCAACTGTGTTAAAATCTACAGTATGCTCCTGTATAAAACCCACCAATCTGTCTTAAAATCTACAGTATGTTCCTGTACAGCATCCACCCAAATGTGTTAAAATCTACAGTATGTTCCTGTACAGCATCCACCCAACCGTGTTAAAATCTACAGTATGTTCCTGTACAGCATCCACCCAACTGTGTTAAAATCTACAGTATGTTCCTGTACAGCATCCACCCAACTGTGTTAAAATCTACAGTATACTCCTGTATAAAACCCACCAATCTGTCTTAAAATCAACCCAAATATCGTAAGACCCATAGTTAAATAATAATAATAATAATAATGAGGACTTTGTATAGCGCCTAATCTTTAGAAGCTCTAAGCGCTTTACAACATTTGACAACACTTAAAAAACATATATAACGATATGATTACAAAATTAAAAACAAACACCATGAAAGTAGAAACAGAAAATATGCTGTAAATATTTAAGGCAAGGATACATTATTAGGTCTTTAAGTCTGTTCTTGCAGTTGAAATAGGTGAGTTTTAAGAGCGCTCTTGAATGAGATCACTGTGTCTTTGTGTCTAAGTGCAGTGGGCAATTCGTTCCACGTTGCTGGGCCCTGGTATGCAAAAGAGCGTTGTCCATATGATTTCATCTTCATAGTGGGAATGATGAGAATACGAGTGTCAGAAGAGGAGCGTAAGCATCTTGCAGGTGTGTACACATGGGTGAGGTCAGATAGGTATGTTGGACTGGAGCCCGTCAGTGAAACGTAGCACAGAGAACAAATTTTGTGTTTAATTCTGGATCGTATGGATAGCCAGTGTAGGGTACAGAGCAGGGGAGAGGCGTGCTCTGATCGTGGTACTCTAAGGATGATTCGAGCAGCTGTATTTTGAACTTTTTGAAGTTTCTGAAGTAGATATTGAGACGAACCAGACAGAATTGAGTTACAATAGTCCAGTCTTGAAAGTACTAAGGAACACACAAGTGTTTTAGTGGCATCAACTGAAAGATACTTGCGAATGGAGCTGATTCGTCTCAGCTCAAGATATGCAGCCTTGCATATGTTCATGACATGTTGGTGCAACGAGAGAGTACTGTCGAGAGTGACACCGAGGTTTCGTACTGACTGTGTGAATTTAATGTTGGTGTTGCTGATATTTATTGTCTGAGGTAAAGGATGTGAATGAGAAAGTCTTTGTGTTGTAATCAGGATGGCTTCAGTTTTATCATCATTCATCTGCAGCTTGTTACATGTCATCCATGATTTCACATCGGAAATGCACCTCTCTACGCCTTGGATGGTAGCTTCAACTTCAGCTGGATGGCTAGATTTGTATATTTGGGTGTCATCAGCATACAATTGGTGAGACACTGGATGATGATCTATGACACTTGAGAGTGGCTGAGTGTATAGAATGAAGAGAACAGGTCCAAGAACAGACCCCTGTGGAACACCACAGCATAGTTCAACTGGGCTGGAGTGTTTTCCATTTGCGGACACAATTTGTGTCCTGTTGACCAAGTAGGACTTGAACCATAGTAAGGCCGTATCATGAATGCCAAATACATGCTGGAGACGGTGAAGTAATATATCATGGTCTATAGTGTCAAATGCTGCAGACAAGTCAAGGAGAGTGAGGACTGTAATCTTTCCACCATCCAAAGCAGAGAGAAGGTCATTGACTACTTTCAGAAGAGTAGTTTCAGTACTGTGGCAAGGGCGATATGCAGACTGTACATTGCTAAAAAGACTGTTTGGATTCAGATGAGATACAAGTTGGGATAGAACAACTTTTTCTAAGATTTTTGACATGAATGGCAGATTAGAAACTGGGCGGTAGTTCTTTAAATCATTATGGTCGAGTGTTGGTTTCTT
The DNA here is from genome assembly GCA_016617855.1 of Megalonaias nervosa. NCBI lineage: Eukaryota > Metazoa > Mollusca > Bivalvia > Unionida > Unionidae > Megalonaias > Megalonaias nervosa. The sequence goes on along the minus strand of JAECUM010013984.1, from coordinate 17,302 downwards.
CAGCAGAGGCTTTACAATGGCAGTTTTGTAAAATGATGGGAATTCGCCAGTTGAGAGAGAGGTATTAATAACATCAGTTAGTGAAGGCAGTATTGGATCCAAGCACTCTAGCAGCAGTGACGTCGGGATCGGATCCAGTTCACATGACTTTGGTGCACTCTTCATCACGATTGTACGTACTAAATCCATAGAGACAGGTTCAAATGCTGCTAACGGTTGCCGCTGAAATTCTGTATCGCAACTGTATGGTGACGACGAGTCAACTGAAATTGTGTTGTCAAGTTTATCTCTGATGGTTTGTACTTTGTCACGGAAGAAATTTGCAAACAGGTCCGGAAGGTCGACTAGAGAGAAGGTAGCTGGAAGTGGTGTACATTTGTTCCTTGACATCAGCTTGTTAGTAATCTCAAATAGCTCTTTGCAGCTGGAACTTTCCATGATTTTAGTACTGTAGTGGGCTGATTTAGCTGCATGGACTATGTTTGTGACATTCTTCTTAGCGGCATCATAGATCTGCTTATGAATAGTGAGTCTGGTGGAAAGCCAAAGCCTCTCAGCTTTACGGCGGTCTCTTTTAGCAGTGTGAAGCTGGTCCCTAACACTGCTATACCACGGAGAACACTTCTGAATTGCTACTCTGCACTTGGTTGCTGGGGCATGTTTGTCGAGCAATGAACGCAGGCAGTTATCAAGTTGTTCTGCTGTAGTGGGTAAGCTAGTTGTTAGGTTTGCTTGGATGTCATGCATTAGTTTGGTTCTATTTATCATACGGAGGTTTCTCTTAGTAGCGAATAAAGGTGGAGGGTTAGGGACTGATACGTCAAGATGGCATATAATGCAGAGGTGATCTGATGAAAGTTCGCGGGACACCAGGGAGGACTGAAGAATATTATCATCAGGTCTGTAAAGAATCCAGTCTAATATGTGACCATGTTTATGGGTGGGTTGGCTAACTGACTGTTTGAGGTTGAAAACGTGAATGGAATCTAGGAGTTTCGATGTGCATGGGTTTCCAGGACAGTCAAAGTGAAAGTTGAAATCTCCAAGAATAATCAGGTTGCCACCTATCGAATTTCCATACTCCAGGAGATTCGGAAACTGCTCCAAAAAGAGAGATTCTGTCAGCTTGTTTTTTCTACTAGGAGGAGGGCGGTAGAGGCAGAAAAAGTGGACTGACCTTTGTTCCAGTGCGAGTGTAGTTTGGACTAGTTCAAACGATGTGTGGTCGAAATTGAAAGTTGTTGTGTAGTTAAGACAGTTGATCAAGGAGGTCTTTGCGATGACAGCAATTCCACCTCCGCGAGAGTGGCGGGGGAACGACTTGATGGAGTAACCGGTGGGTGTTAGATCCACGCACTTGGGTTCATCGCCTGATGTTTTTAGCCATGTTTCTGTCAGGAAAAAGACGTCGATATTCTGGTCGTTGATAAAATTAACTATTTCTGTGTGCTTTTCCGATGGTCCTACTGATTGGGCATTGAATAATGCGATGCGCAGTGGTATCTCTTCGATAGCTGACACAAAGGTTGACGATTTAATTGGAATTTGGATTAGGTTGTCTAAATTAACGGCCGATTTTTTAAATTTCTGCGCCGGAAAGGGCGAAAGGGAGATAACTGGAATTCTTCTTCCTGTTCTACGCCGGCCAGCTTTGAAACAACGCTTCTTTTTTCGCTTCCGTTTACAGTTATGGAATGATGAATGTAGTCCCAGGTCGTTTAGTCTAGTGCACAATGTAGTGTGGAGAGCCAAGGAGTGGCCATTTAACGCAATTAATGAGGGTCCATCATAGCATAAACGGGTGGACTGGCGAGTATCACGTGATGCCGGCTTGTTCGATAACAAAGGAAGCCGCAACAGTGGAGCAAGACAGCTGAGAAAAAGTCTAATTTTTCTCGTTTCCAATACAAGAAGATGAAGAAACACATTCGAAAAGAACAGCCAGTGCATGATGAACACAATAACGCAGACGAAGACAGACAACAAGCACACAGATCATGAAAACGGCACAAAAATCCGGACAGCTGCCTCAAGCCGGTTAAGCGATAGCGGCCATCTTGAACATCTTCAAGATAATAATGCACTATGCCCCCAATTTCACTAAAAATCGATAAAAAAAAATTTCTTGAGGGAGATTTTTAAATATCTTTCTTATTGCTTGATTGGCAAAAAGGAATTCTGTAGAGAGCATCAAGAAAGCAGAAGAGATTAAAATACAGTAATAATATTTGGGATAATATAGAAAAGAGGCTTTTTAAACTAAAATGAATATTTTAGGATTTCTGTTCAAAAATAGAAACATACCCAAACAATTTTAATTATAGAGATATTGTTCATTCTTTCCACCATCCCTACCATTGAAAAAAAAAATCCCAACATTGTCAGGCATATGAAGATAAATATGAAATCTCACCTTATTTCAAAACTGAGAAACTTGGTGAAACTAGGGCAAGCAGATCTGGGTCTATGAAATTTACTCTATTGATAATATCAAGAAAACAGTGTAGACCCTACATTACAACTGCATCATGGGTAGGCATATATGGGTCAACCCTGTTAGCAACTGAATGCAGGTCATACATAGGAGAAGGGGACAATGTCCAGGGAAATCATTTCACAATAAAAGTGTCTTTGGAGTGACTGCACTAAATAAACAATAAACAAATTACTGAAATACAAATTTTTTGAAAATCATAATGATAAATGGGATATTTAAAAAAAACCAGGAGATGTGTTCATGGAAGATGGATGCCACACCACAGTGCCTGAAATGAAAAGCAAAACTTAACCACAGTGTGATTGGTGGATGGACAGACAGACAAATGAACAAGGGAAATGATATCTGCCACTGCCACAGCTGTGGTGGGGCAAACAATATCATGAGGTTATTTACTTTGCAGCACTGAATTATCAGTAGCAGCAATATTATTAACATGCATTAAAATTACTTTACAATATCAACATTCTGTATGGCAAATACCATCAAGGTATTTGTAATGAACATCTAAAACCTTGACTATACCATGGACAATGATGATCCATACGCCGAATACATCTACGACAAATTCGACAATGATGGGCACGTGGTGGCCTGTAGGTGTCACATTTTGTGCACATGGTCCAGCCATCACTCTGTAAAATGAAAAAAATATATTCAAGTATAATATGTATTAAGTTTACTTTTTTTCCTCTTTACTCCCAAGTCAGCTGCACTTTCATTAAAGTCTCCCATGCTATTCATGTTTGTTTATAGCCTGGGTAGACCAATGATTTCTGGTAATGGGCATCTTACAGTAAGGATATGAGAATATTTGAATCATTTCATGAGATCACATTGGATCATTTCAGGAGACCACAAAGGATCATTTCATGAGACCACATTGGATCATTTCATGAGACCACATTGGATCATTTCATGAGACCACATTTGGATCATTTCATGAGACCGCATTGGATAATTTCAGGAGACCACATTTCAAATTGCCATCCTATCTTCAGGACATGACATATTATCTTGGCAAAAGCAAAACAAGTAAATTATTACTGCTAGATTCTATGCTTGTTTCTTTAGACAACACATCCTTGTATAATAAAATACCAGAGAGATAAGGGATATGGGCATGTAAAAAAGCATGGGAAACAAGAAGTGTACAAGAACCAATAATTCAATTCCTGCTTAAACTTCAGAAGTTAGTCTAAAAACTCTACAGCTTTCTGTTCAATGAAAACAGCTACCTCCAAATCAACGGACCTGTTTATGGGTCCAAAGGTGGCCTCCTCACATGCTAATATTTTTATGGGAACAATAGGGGTGGTGGTGCAACATTTGGCACTGATGAGACACACACCATACTGATGGGTACACTTCATCGATGACAAAGAATTGAAATTGGTGACATGGAAGAGAAAATCTGGATGTCTTTATATCAAAAGCAAACAACTTCCCTCCTTTAACAAAATTCATGGCTGAAGTCTGTAACTCAAACCACATATTTCTGGACACAAAAAAGCACACAAGATGACATCTACTCAATGCCAACTGATAAACACCAACATCATCTTCCATCCCGCTGTTATCAAATGTACTGCATTCATTAGAGCCAGTAGTTCTTGGTATTATTACTGTTATGGTTACTGTTAATAAAGATACCATAAATTATCCTAAATATATCCCATGGCTACATCATCACTTTATATTAAGAAAAAGACAACACTCTTCCTCATCCTTCTCTACATCAAAATCATCACAGTTACCATTTTATCACCAGAAATCAAGCCAGTAAGGTCTGAGATCCACAATTAAAAAAACCAAACTTTTATTGGATCCATAAATTTTGTAAATTCAACATTTTCATTTTTGTTAATTGTTTGTCTCGGTTTTGTTTGCCTTGGACAAAGACTCAGTACAAGTCAAAAGGCACTTAGGCTAGTTCAAAAAACTTTTGTTTTGTACTGCTCATTGTCAGTACAAGTATGTGCAGTTATTTACAGAACAAAAAGTACTTAAGCTAGTTAAAAAAGCCCAACTATTTTTGTACTGTTCATTGTCAGTACAAACATCTACAGTTATTTACAGAACCAAAAATATCTGCTGGGCAACCAGATTTTCAAAACTGTTTGCCCTGAGAAAACCATGGTTTTTCAACAGTTTTCTTGCCGGTTGGTACATGTATAAAACAGGCCTGCACCTCCAGACAGAACTAATCAATTCAAATATTGTGTCTAACTGTTAGCAGCAGAACTGTTTTTCATCAAAATGTTGTTAATGCATGATGAAGTGCTAGACTTTACATCACTGGCACTCTTAATGGATCTGAACTTGACAAGCAACAGGACTGGGATATCGAATAAATGTTTCACTTATACCATTAAATTTGGTATGGAAATTAATAAATAAAGAAGTACTCTCCCTCTTGGTACGACTGCTGATGCATGCTACATTTTGTTTGTTCTAACATTGGTTTTAGTGCCATGACATAAACTGAATATGCCCTGTTTTACTTTTGCTTCTAATTTTTTGCAAATGTACATGATTTGTTTGAAATATACTTTCAGCAGTACAAGTGATGGTCAGTGTCAGAGCTCTAATTTTAGCCTGATTGCATGACATTAATCTGAACCAAAATTACTAAATATTGGATTTATAATTGGTTTTGCCAAATGACCTTTTAACTGCAACATTTATTCATCTCCCACTCTCTGAAAACCTTGTGTGACTCAGGCCACAACAAGACCAATTGTTTTCTTTTAATTTTCAGAAATGACTTTTCTTTTGATGACTTACAGAAGTTGAATGCAGTGTCTCATGCAAACAGAAATATACATAAATCACTTTGATTTGGATACTATCTGAATGGCATCCTGAAAAAAATGCTGATTTGTTCTTTTCATCAAATGAGCACACCATCACTCTCTCTCCCCCAAACACAAATTAAATACATGCTTTTTAAATATCTATCCAAACAATAAGTTCTTAGGAAAGACAGACTAAAATGTGTGCATATCTACTACTTTAAACCTGCATTGTTAAATGACTACTGAAACTGTTTCTATTCAAACCGTTTTTGTCTAAGGGCTATTCCATTTCAACATACATGATACCCAGGGAAGGCTCTTTTTTTGAAAATATATGCTAGGGTACTCAGATTATCCAAAGAGTTCATATGTAAACCAAATAAAATTCTAAATGCATTTATGGGTGACTATTCTAGCCTTCCCTGGGTCCCAAGTATATTTTACTGGAACAGTCATAAAAATGTATTCATTTTTATGTAATTTATTCATTAGTTTATTTTACAAAAAATCTGTATTGGTTAATTGCAAATATATCAATATTCAAAAGACAACAAGTGTTTACCACTGAATCATTGCTTTTTCTTCAACACCAGTTAACACAAGATGATGGAGATTGGTTTCTGAATCTTGCTTTACAAGCAATTTTGACTTGTTTTATATCATACATTTTGCACACATTAATTGCAAAAATCATACAGACTGGATTTCCTGCCTTGTGCTCTCTCTCTCTCTCTCTCTCTCTCTCTCTCTCTCTCTCTCTCTCTCTCTCTCTCTCTCTCTCTCTCTCTTCATTTCATGGCTGTATCTTGTTTTTACCTGGTCAATTATGATGATTCTGTTTTGTGGTGCTTAAGATGCATGGTTAAGTTTTGCATGTGTGTATTTAAATTTTCATTACTCTTTGCTAAATCGCGCTATTCCTACATATCTTTTCTCTAATTTAATCTCAGTAACACTTAACATGTTAATTATACAAAATTTTCTTAACAAAAAAAAAATTCCACCTTCATCACAATTCAACAGGATAACAATGATGACTTACCAATATCACACACAATGAACAACTACTTTTTTATTTTGCATAGAAGTCACTGACAGTTACTAACAAAACATATGAAAGTACTTAGAGATAGCTTTGGAAAACAACATAGCCAGTAATTTCTATCAATAATTTAAGCTTGGTCCATAAACATATTAACAAACAAAATCCATTTTATTATCGTAAAATTTAGTGACCATTTATATGAGCCTCTTTGACACTTGTACGTAACACTGAATGCATCACATAAATTTATTAAGAAGGGGATGCCATCCTGGCTGGACATCAACAAGGAGAGGGCTATTTAATGGTTTAATACTCATTTTATAATTGTATTGGTAATAATGCCCTTTTTAATTAAGTTGTCCACTTTTCTGTATAAATTACCAATAATTTCAAGATAACCAGTCTTAGAAAGATCTTTATAAACATTATTCCAAGATTTTTCAACACATCTTACATGTGTACCTATGAAAACATTGTGTATTACAGCATTGCTTTTTATATGTGAATGTGGATATATTAGTGTTATTGTTGATTCACAACAAAACAAAATTTCCTTCTTTCAAAAACTAGGAACATTTAATTCATGACAACTTCAACATCAAAACTCAATTTCTGAAATTTGTTTTAGTAAAATATTCATGACGCAATTTCATTGCAAGTAATAGTGAAATTTCTGTTCACCTTTGAGCAAACTTCTGAGTACTAATTTAGGAAATTTAAGTTCATTACAAACTTTGGAACTCATTTGTCCATAATGACATGTGTCTGTGCAACAAAGCTTTTCATGCACCAAGGACTCCTTTCACGTTTTGCTATCCATGATCACATTGTCGAATTAGTAGGATAATACACTGATCAATGTTACCCGCATACTAATATTTGAAACAGTGTTCAATTGGTCTATTGAAATGAGTTGATCTGGCACACCTGTTACTGCAAGCTATTACATGGCGAGGATTTTCATGATTTTTAACTTTTAAAAAAATTCCACTCTCTTTATTTTATACAAAAGAATGCAATTAACACAATAATACAAAGCAGGTCTACTTTAAGCAAATTGTAACAATAAAACAAATACCGTCAGCACTTAATTAGGGTCTCAGAAATGCTTGCAGACATAGCTGTGATGACATTTCATGTTTGAATACAAGAGGACACATTATACTTCTTATTATGCTCAAACCAAGTTAATTACAAATTTCATTTGACAAAACATAATTAATTGGTATTTATTTCTTAAAGTACTGCAACAAGTAGTCTTACATAAATTTCCTGGATTGAATATTGCTATTTATAGTGTACTCCAAACTTTTTTAAAAAGGAAAATTAAACACAAGATAAAACTTCTTATTAAAAGTTGTGAATGATGTTCATTCAAATACCTGCGCACTTGCCACCATTTGTACTGATAAAAAGAACAATATATCAAACTTTCATTTACCAGTTTTGTTTGGTATTTTCTTCACCCCTGACAAGTACAGGCCAATTCTTTTGCTATTTTCAAATAAATAAAATGGGATCTATGCCTTACCCCATGTTATAAACAGGTTCACAAGTTATGCAGGTGTGAGTTATCAATGGAGAAATGTACTGATCTTTTTGTGCAAGCCAATGTAATGCAAGGTCATCAGAATTCTGAAAAAGGCAACACACATTGTTCAATGAAATCTTTGTTTAGATTTCAATCAATCTGAAGCCCTCTTTTCACAACATAGAATCTTTATATAGGTAAAAATAATTTTAAAAAATATAAACTGAACTGAGAAGTATTACCAGATTTTGTGGTTTCTTGTTGCTATGCATATCAGAAAAGTCCAAGTCTGTTGTTGGAAGGGGAACAATTCCAGGATCCGACAAAACTGCCCTCAGGTGAGAAGCTGTCATCAGAAATACAATTGTGTTGAACACCAGCACATTAAATGCACCCCACAGACTGCAAATAAAAATATACAAATATGACAAATGCAACACATAATAGCAGACGATTAATCATTTCCGAGGACTATAATTCATTCTGTCGTGCAGACACATACTCATTTAGAAATGGCCTAAAATTTTGTTTAAGAGTCACCGACAGTGGCTAACAAAACATAAGTAATAAAAGATAGCTTTTGAAAACAACAAATTCATCCAAATTCTTTAAAAAGCATATGTAATGGAAAATGGTGACACTCAAGATGAAGTCACCAACCATGCAGTGGATGCCATCAACTATTGTTGGAATTCCTGAACCTAACATTTCCAGACAGAGTGAATAATATCTGGATTTTAAAAAACACAAAACAAATTGATTACTAAAGATGCCTCCAATATCTTTGTAATGTTCATCTGAGTCTGTCACCTTAAAAATGCTTGCTTTGAGAAAGCAGTCACTCACAGTCCAGGTTTCTACCTGCCGTATGTTGTTTTACTGTTTTGTTGTACAAACCTCATTGAAGTTGATGTAAATTGGAATAGATGTTGTATTTGTTTGACTACACAAAATTTAATTTTCTGATTGTCACCCCCTCCATCTTGAATGCCATCATGTGATCACAAGCAGTTGATGGCAATGACCCCTGACCCTAACTGTTCAAATATCTAACAAAGGGTTGGAAAGATCAGTGGAAACTCAGAATAAGAATCATGTGTTATCTGAATGCACAGCTCCAAGCATCATTAAAGAATACTTGTAGTTCAGGCTATAGCTCTTAAATGGAAAGTAATATCCAGCTATCTGCTTGAAGAATGCCAAGTGAAGAACTTCATCTGGCTTAGGGAAGAAAACTTAAACTTTCAATAATATTTAGAGGCAGAAAACTGTTTAACCTTCTGAGTGATTGGTAATGGTACAGCTAGATGCAGACATCATGGGTACTCTAATGCTTGCATTTCCAAACTGATATTTGATAGATTTATCACTGTTTGGAAAATTTTCACTGCTCCTTTTATACTGGGTATTGCTCAAGCAGCCAGTGTTAAAAAAATTTCTTTCAGACACTGGCTCAGGACCCGTGGCATAAAAACAACACTTCCCCCTACTCAAATTCCATTTGCTTCAAAGGACCATATGTTTTTACTATTATTCTGACACAACATTAAAACTGCTATATTTTAAATAAAATAAATACAAAGATGCTATATATTGACTCGTTTTCTATTTTTTGTGCCTTTTTAGATGGTGTACTCCAGAGAACCACCTGTATGTGACTTTGTCGACTAACACTTTTTTTTAGGCAAATTAGATAACACCTAACATGCAACTCACTTAACAGAGTATGGGAAAGGTCTGATCTAGATTTAGAGGTGCCACAGGCACTGGCCTATGTGACTGTACTATCTCTGGAAGCGCTCATTTAGAGCAAACTCTTATGACACATGTAAGGAGTATCAATGTTTGTGCAAAAATTTTCCTATTCCATTTTAATCAAGCATGAAATTCATCCTTATTTCTTTCTCTACTTTGGCAAAATATGCAATCGTTACAAAAGGGAGACAAGTCCTACATCAATAATATACAAAATACACGTGCATGCGACAGTGCTGTGAGTATACTGTTGACGCTGGGGAGCCGCTGGCATGGCAGCGTACTATACTACATATTATGTCAGTGTACTAGACTACGTATTAACTATACTTCTACAAGTCAAAAGCAAACAAATCCATGTAATATTTTTTTCCATGGGGTGGGTGGACTGAGAGGTTCGGTCCTATTTGCTACATATTTTATTTGTATAAAATCAATTGATATATTTATGAAACGGCTTGATGACAGTTACGTGTCTGACATGGTCGGAATAACAAGATGAACGACGATAACATAATCTGCATAAAATATGGCACAGTATGTCACTATTATGCAGGTTATCCCGCACGGATCGGTCTGGAAAACCACCATCTTGGTCGTCCAGTGTGCATAATCAAAAGAAGGCTTGATAAGTCACTATCATCCAACTTAAGCATTTTAATAACAGCGAAACGAAACCCGGTTACGTTTCTGATGTTTTTTTTTTTTTTTTTTTTTTTTCACTCGAGTACAATATTCCTTACAGCTAGTGAAATAATGTGAAGAATTATATCAGATGAAACTAAATATAAATATTACAACTAGCAAATAATATATGCGGTCAAATAGGCTTCGACTATACTTGAAGGCTTCTCAGTGTGTTTATTTTTCATACATAACAAACAGTATTGTGATGAAATTAGGTACTTGGAGTGTTATGCTTTAATGATAGGGGCAGCTGTGTTCTAGTTTGAACAGTTGGAGCTGTCTATCATAACGGGACTGTCTGGCTGAGAGCAGTGATCCTAGTGAGCGAGAGAACCCTTATCTGTCAAACATCGGGTTTCAACACACACACACACACACACACACGCACTGACTGGGAAAGTGGTTTTTAATAAGACTTGCAGACTTGCGAGGGGGCAGGGGATTTTTTGCAGCTTTTAATGTAAAAGGATTAATTGGATAGTTGTAATTCTACAGAGAAGTAGGGAGTTTCTTGTGTAACTTTGTAATGCAACACAAGGTTAAAGGAGTGGATATAGTGTAAATTGTAAATAAAGATGCAAATAGGAGAATTATGTTATGGATTTATTTCTGAACTCATCACGTTCCAGTATTAAGAGCTCGTGCGTGTTACCAGTGTGACTGAAAGTAAAGTATTGACTCTGGTTACATGCGGTCAAAATGAAGTAGATCAAATCTCATGGAATCGGCTAGCAATAAGCAACTTTACATACATTTTACACAGACTGTATTATCTCATAAGTACTACCGGCATAGGACCCTCTAGGTTTGAACAATTCTGTGTTTGAAGCCTGCAAATTTAATATTTGCATGATAATTTCAATTTCAGTATGGTATTCAAACTCGTTTTATTTAAAGTGGAATGTAAAACAAGTTGTACAACTTCTTTCAGCCCGATAATCCGCCAATGTTTAGGTGACGTAGATAGGTAGTTATTAGGTAGTAATGTTAGAAGATAAAACATCTTTTTTCAGACCACTTGGTCTATATATATATATATATATATATATATATATATATATATATATATATATATATATATATATATATATATGCACTCACACACCATAACATACATCTAACTTAAATGTACATGCATTTTAAGGATTAAAATACAGAGTTCGCTTATGCATAAGTACATACAACTACTGAATGCTTCTCTCGCTGTGAAGAAAAAAGGTATGCTAGACATTTAAAAGTAATTTTTTCCAACTATCAATAATCTGATAATTAAAATGAATATCACAGAGATTTAATGATACAGTTCTTAGTATTGGAAGCATATTGGAACTGGTTGCAGCATGCATGTTGTTTAATTTGCTTCCACAATTCTCGTTGGTCTAAACTTCCGAATTTATTTGCAAGCGTGTCTGCACTATCTGACAAAACCAGTGCTCCAGATAATAATAATAATAATAATAATAATAATGAACACTAATGCTGGTACATCATCATTTTGGGGATCCCCTTCCGAAAATCACAGAAAGTTAAATTCATCTTGCAAAAAATAAAAAAAAATCCTGTTTACTTAGACCGCATTAGTTATAAAAGTAACTATCTACAGTTACCAAACTTGACATGTCATGCGTACGCTCCAAATAAGAACGAAACTGAGCAAACGAATGAGCAAAAAGAAATGTAAATGAACCATAATGAGTAAGGAAGATAGTTGTCAGTATTATTAATTAAAAATATTACTAAGAGTTAATTTGCAGGTGCTTCTGAAATAAGGGAATTTGAACACTTGTTATACATTGTCTTATACTTTTCTTTTTGTCTTTTAGTGCTTTATGTTTACAATCATGCATTTATGTTTCCAGTGTTAAGCGATTCATATGTACCTTTCGGCAATAGCTATGTTATTAATTTTTATTTGCTATTCGACAGAAACTAACATGTGACTAAGTTATTGTAGGACAAATACCACCAACGTCTATAGAGGTTCTGTCATAGTATGACCCAAACTTACGTTGCTGTTTATATAACTGATTCAAAAGTGTCACTGACAAAGTTAGTTTAGGACAATTACCGCCAGCTTCACAACAAGGGTGTAATCAATGATTACTTATACTCCTCTGCGAAGCTTGTAGTAGTCTCCAGTAACGTTTGTAAAGACGAATTATCGTGCAAATAATAAATTCATAATAAAGTGACCTAAATGCAGCCCTTTTTAACAATTTTATTATTTTGCAATTCTGTGATCTTTACATTTTAGCTTTTCAATTTCTGAACAAAAATAAATTTTTACTTAAAAATAGACACGCTGTAGACAGTAGTGTGCGTGTAGACGCATAAACGATATAGACACATACGTAGTGATAAGGCATATAAGTTATAGGACAAAGAAAGGAGCATTCTTGCATATTTTATCAAAGCAAAGATACTATACTGAGTTGAGAAAAAATAAGAGATTAGTTTTGTCTTTGTATCTTTTGTATAATCATTTGTTCTTAAAACCAGCTTCAGAATTTTATCACTTTCCAATCATACTAGTCAGTGTTTAACTGAGTGGAAGTAACAGGCATCGAGTGACACATGTGTGCCAGACAGTATGATCACAATTACAAGCATAGTTCATGCATAAGAAATTACATCCATTAGCCACTACAGCTAAGGCTTCACATAAGATACGTTCTAATTATCTAATTCCTACACCCATTCACATGTATAATGCACAGTTAATGACGTGGGTAACCTATAACAAGATTCAGTGTAAGATTCATAACATTGAAAGTTTAACATTGAATAAACCTGTTTATTCCACTGGTCAGGGTGAGCTTTATATGTGCTTAGCGAATCCCGAACTGAATTCCATGAAAATTCCTGCAGGATTTTATTTTAATGCTCAACATCCTATCGAACCGATTTCAGGTATTTTCAATGATCAGTTTGGCAAAAACAATACAGAAAACCTGTCAAAGTGTACTGATCGCGTACCATAAAATTGCTTCTAGTCTTAAAATGTACTTTTCCGATGGCAAAACGCTGTCTATCAGATTTTTTCCCAGTTTCTTTGTTATTCTGGGTGGAAAAAGACATTCTCAGCAACGATAACGAAGACATGGTTTAGGAAATATTACTTTCTCTTCTACATCAAAGAATGGACAAGGCTGAAAGAGACGACAAAGAATTTTCAGACCTCATAGACACATGTTCTTGCAAATGTTTCGAGTCGGAACTCAATCTGTTTGTTTGCTAATGATCATAATGACGATTCAAGAATCCCATTGCATTTTTTTGAACTTTTACCTCGGCCACAATCTAGTTTGGAATCAATGGGTAAAATACTGAAGATTACATTGATCTGAATTACAGTCATTTGTACCTGAAAGTCAAAGTTCTTAAAGTGGACAACACGAATCGAGGGTAAGATGCAAGTTTATCTCATGTCAAGATTGTTATGCATTGGTTGTTCCGTGAAGTGGATTTGTACGTGAATAACAAACTAGTCAGCAGCAGCATTGATACCGACCCTTATAAAGCTTACATAGAAAATCTCTTGATTTACGGATAAGAAGCTAATAACATACATCTAGCTACTTCCGTGGCATGGAAACCTGACACATTGGCTGTCTTCAATGAGACAGGGTTGACAGAAACTGACAATTCACACAATATTGGATTTAACGACCGTCGACAAAAATCAAAGAAGGACGCAGTTTAGAAATGATGGATTGTTTGCTTTCGGACCTGCGGTGGCAAGGCAGATATTTGTTGAATTGAGTGGTTGAATGCCTGAGACTGAATGGAAGTAATACCGTATTCCATTTGATGGCTAATGCTAATGAGTACAAAACAATCACTGAAGAAGCCAGAAATTACATACAATGCGTGGAAGGTTTACGTAAAGAGGTAAACGACATGAGTCAAACTCAGAGCAGAACGACAGACAAGTATCTTCTAAGACGAGTTGAAATGAAAACCATTGCCTCTTGACTCAGATCTTTTCCAAGGACAGCTACCCAATCGTTTGTTCACTGGCATCATCAGCAATGTGTCCCTCAATGGAACCATCGATCAAAATACTTTCAAGTTCCAAATATTCAAGAAGTCACTCGAGATGGCCCGACATTATCTACCAGACTCTTTGAACCTAACTGTGACCATAACAATTACCTAAGATCATACTTGACACTTTTTGAATCTACAGGACAGTTAGGTGCCAACAGCAGCTACTGTGTTTCGTACGAAGATTATGCAGGAGGATATGCTTTGTGGGAATTTGATTTCACTCCAAACGACGGCAGCGAAGAAAGACATTTGAACTCTATAACATTGGGCCAATTAGGTGTGGAACTTAGTTTGCAGTAGCTCTGACCAGTCATCTTTTATGCACAATTTGACAACATTATATAAATCAACAATTTGAGAAAAGGTATTCTAAAGTATTTGAAAGGAAAATATTGAACACGAAGAACCTATGGAGTTAGGCGATGAGGATGCTTTTGATTCAAAAGAACCACCACACTCATAAACAAAATATGACGAAGAAGATAAAAATACAGTCATGTTGTCAAGATGGTCAGAACAAGAACATCATTAAGGCTCCTGATTTGCTACTGACTTGGCAAATACCAAATTATTAAACATGAAGGTATTTACAATGCTGACGACCTTGTGGAGGCAGATTTAATTTACAATGGTCTCAAGAACTGTGATTTTGCCATCGATCCACACTACGTTTCTGAGCTAAAGAAAATGGATAGCCGTAATGTTCATAAAACCATCTTTCTAGTTTAGCATCCTTTCTAGAGTACTCTAAACTAGTCACCAAACATTCTAATGGACATTAAAGAGTGCGTTCATGAAGAAAATATGCACAATATTGACCACACTTCATGGAAGATTTTTGATTGAGTTGATACAGGATATCTTCTCATACAGTCAATGATGTCTTCCAGAGTAAGTGATCCATAAAAACCAAACTATTCCACACTGTGATAATTGGAAAAGTAGACGGCTAATTTCCAAATACGTCACAATGGTCAATGACTGCTGTATGTGATGATGGCTCAAACGTCTTTAGGTTTTTGACATGGAAGTTCCTCTTTAGCACACACCACAGGATTCCAAGAAGCTATGTACGAACTGTGAGTTGGAATGTAATGAAGTTCCCAGGTATCTATTCTTTTCTTTTTTTGTTTTTACGTGTAACTATAAGTCATGAGTTCACACAACTTTTTCCTTGAAACGTTCTGTCAAGTAAGTCAATGAACAACGGACAGTCTATGTACTCTTTTGTACGAGAGCTTCAATGCGTTTGGTCTTTAGGGTAGTCAATGGAGCCAAGGAATGGTCACGCAAGTCTTTGTACTACTTTCTTAAAATCTTCTCTTCTGAGATAAGAGACCGTACTCTTCCAATGATTCTGCTCGACTCATCATCAAACATTTGTCATGTTGTTTATAACTAGGATGGTTGTTTAAAATCCATAACACATTTTAACGTGCTCATTTACCTTGTTTCTATCGATCTTTTAATAAAATGTTTTCTTTCATGTCCCCCTACCAAATCATAGGGAGTCTCCTTCACATCTACGCACCTAACGTATGCATTGGCGTGCTGTGGTAGTTTTTTTGTATGATTTCTTCCTCTTTATTTTACTGCATTATATTTGCATTTTAGGTGTGGTTTATTGACCCTACACAAAGGGATTTGTGTTGCGTATATTGGATGTTGGATAATAGCGAAACGTTGGCGTTGGATAGTAATCAGAAAGAGTGTGATGGATAGTAGAAGTGTGTGATGGATTGTAATTATAAATCTGGTGTTGGATTGTATATCAAAATGTGTATGTTGAATAATATATTTGTGTAAATTTAATCCCTCTTCTTTTACATCATACACGTTTCGTTTTCTATCAGGTGTGAGGGTTTTAGACACTACACAAGGCGTTTTGGATCTGTAGCAAGGTTTAGTAGTGTGTCTGTAAATAATTCCTATCTTTGTGTATGATATTATGTTGGTGTAAACGTGTGCTTATCAACAATTCCTGCCATTTTCGTTGGAGTGCACAGACGTGTGTTTGGATAGTAGTCAAAACGTGGGTGTTTGATTGTAGGTGAGTGTGTTTAGATAACATATGCAATGTGTTGGATTGTAAATTTGTGCGTTGGATTGTAGATAAAAAATTAACATTACCGTTCCAGTTTGTCCACATAAACGTTCGACCCTTTTGTTCTTTAACAATTTTATCATTACCATTTCATTGTGTTCTAATAAATACTTTTATTCCAATAATACCATCACATGTTATACCTATGGATAATTTTGATATCGGATTTCCCTCAATTCCAGTAAGTCCCTCAATAGCCACGTATATCTACTCTTATCCGAAGACTGACACTTTTCTATCAGATAATTGACATTTATTAGACGGATTACAAATTACAGAAAAAGTTATCGCAGAAACGTATTTGGATAGTGTTTAGTTAAACACCTGTGGTCATGCTACTAGGATTGACAATAAACGTTAGGGATATGGTGGATTTGATATGAAAACTGATTTACAACTCTAAAACTGACCGCTCAGTTATGTAAGAAACATTCTTTGTAATCAACTAAATTATCTCATTAGGTGTTTCTGTTTAAGTATTTTCAAATACGTCACAATACAACAATAACTGCTGTCAAAGTACTTTTAAGTTACACTGTCATTTGTATTTGTTGCAAGTGTTGTATTTTAATTCATTACCTATGAATTTTAGTTTATATTTGGTCAAGTCCATTCTTTTTCTGTGCTTAATACCCCACTTCTTGATCTAGCTAAATAAATCAACTGAATCCATCATATCATTCTTTTTTACATTGTTTACATAATTAATATTGTAGTATGGATAGGCAGAGCCTACAAGGGGGGGGGGGGAAGGGCAACCGGGGATATGTCCCCGGGGCCCGGGCCAGTAAGGGAGCCCGGGCCGAACAACACCTTTTAATTTTATAAAAGAAAA
>JAECUM010013983.1:0-21783 GCA_016617855.1 Megalonaias nervosa | reverse complement strand
TATATATATATATTTATATATTTAATATAAAAAAATATTAGCTCCCATGACTTTTTTTTTGTTTTGTCAGGGAGCTGTTTTGTTTGTGATATATGGTTATGAAATATATACAGATGGTTTATGATTTTGATTTTGAACTGCACAAACATAAACTTATCCTAATGATTGTATGGTTATGAAATATATACAAATGGTTTATGATTTTGGACTGCACAAACATAAACTTATCCTAATGATTGTATGGTTATGAATATATACAAAATGGTGATGACGGGGGAATCTTGTCTACGTCCAACAGATTTTGTACACTCTCCCCCCATACAAAACCCCGGGAGTGTAAAACGTACACCCCTCAAGGGTGTATGATAGGAGAGTGTATTTTGTCTGTTGTCGATATCGAGGAAATTCTCCGGGTTCCCCCAATTAGATAAGCGTCAGTCGCAAATGCAAGATAATATCTTTAGCATTTTTGGAGACTCGAACACGCGAGAGTCTGTAGAGCTTCGATCTACGTCAAACCGTCTTACCATTTCGGCCATCGTTCTCTTATCAATAATATAGTTAAATTTAAGTATATATATAATATTTACGCTGTCTCACAGAACTTGTATTACTAATAGAATGTAGAATTGTACTTCAGTTTTTTAAAATTCATAAAATAATTTTGCACGCATAAAGTTATAGTTCGTTAAGGTAACAGACAGACGGACTAATATACGCTATACACGTACATACAACTGGGTTTGTACAGGTAACGTAGTAAGGGAAATAATCGTTCAATTTACTGCAGAGAGATAGCCGAGTTATCTCGCTTTATTATATATACAATTGCTTTAATCATAGAAAATTGATTATGGATTTACTCATCAGATTATGCCCTGATTAAATAATCAGACGTTCTATGAGCGTACATATAGGTTTATATTAAGAGATTCGTTCCTCGTGTCCAGAATTCTATTATTTTGGTCTGTAAGTTTGAAATTTATTCTTGTCAGAAATGGATTATGAACTCGCAGGTAAACGGGATTAATTGGTTCTGCCACAATTAACCAGCCTGGTGGAACAATCGGGCTAAAACTGAATAATGTGTACCCTTGCTCCGCAGTGCCACTGTGGTGGCTAGATTTAGAAAGATCTACCTGATAGCTACCTTCAATAACATCACATACCAGATTGATTGCAATTGTTGTTGTTATGTTTACAATGCCCGGTGATATATGTCTACCGGCACCAAAGGGGTTGTTATTGTGTTTTAATATAACCGGTGGTGGGGCTATTTTTATCCATGAATCACACATCCTTTAAAAATGTTCATCAATAAGATCATTAACTGATTTCTTTAACTCGTCCGAGTTAAATCCGGGAATGATGAATGTTGGTAGCTGTTGCTTTGTTCGTAATTCCGAAATATTTAAGAAAAACTGTTCTAAATAAACGATTGGATAGAACACGCTGTTCTGGATCGTCTTCATTAACTATATAATCTTCATAATATAATACTCCAGTTGAGAGTACTAATCTTTTCTCTCTGTTAACAAAAACATTATTCATGAACTCTAGGTCTGAAGCAACTTGATTCAAATGCTGTATTGTTTCAATTATCTGATTTTTTAAATCATCGTTGTAAAAAACATTAATGCTTGAAAATAAATTTCGTAGATTATTAAATACACGCTGATGCTCAGATTTAATTGTATTAGCATATGAATTTATTAAATCAATATCAAGTGTACTTATCGAATTTTTTTTTTTACCATCAATAGTTTCGTAAAATACCATTCTATTCTATCTATATAATGTATAACTCTTTGATCGCCTAAATATTTTTGCCATGGATAAGCATCTTCTACTTTTCGATATTCTGGAATATTTATAAACACCCTTTTATCAGTAATGAAGTCGGATCGCTGTGGTTCTGGTGGTCCCTGATAAGCTGGTGCAACTTCAGGCCATCCTAAAACGGATCTAATCGAACTTTGATAAATATCTACGAGGTAATCAGGAGAATTTATTTCAATCGCCGCTGATAGTGTTGGTTCATAAACAGTAATCGCTATTTTAGATTCTTTCCCCGTGATAGATTTAATTCTGCGTTGGAACTCATCATTAATCTGTTCCATTTGATAACTGCCCGTTGAAATTCCAACAACCTGCCAGTCAGGTGTTCCATCTGGTTTATTTTTATTCGCGAATACCAGTGAATTATTTGCTGGTTGTCCACCAAACGGTTTTGATCTAATATTAGGCCAACTATAATAAACTCGTAATTGCGCTAATGCTATTTCCTTTGCTGGAATTGCAGTCGGAAAATTAACGCTAAATTCAGGATTGGTTGAACTTAATGATATCATAGTAGTTTTTGACGGCGTTGTATTAGCCACAATCTGCTGAAGTAATTGCGACTCTGACATTATTATTATAGTTATTATTTAATTCTCCATCTTTCCGTTATTATCACTAGCGATTATGAACGCTTCATCGTAGGTTTTCATTATCGTTACGAACTCCTCATCGGATATTTTACCATCACCGAGATACGCTGAAATATACGAGCATAATTTAGTGTATGCGGCTGTTGCTGTGTGTAATTTCATTATATACTCGTTTAGTTTATTATTCGTACACGTAGATATTTTCTTAGCGATAATACTGAAAATACCTGCGTATGTTGTTGCCGTTGAAACTATAATCGTTACAACTGCAGGCGCTGTCATCGTTATCGTTGATAATAATAATCCAGTTCCAGCAATAACAGCAGAAACCGAGTATACCATTATATCAATAACGACCATACGACGACGATATTTTTTTACCTTTATCGTGTAATCGTCGATGATATTTTTAGTTTAGTTTGACACTCACATACTTGAGCGTATCTGTGACGTTGAACGTCGATAAATGATTCTTGATTCATTATACTTATTTAAGTAACTAATTCGGGAGTTTCGGCTATGAACTCAATACACCACCAATAAGTCGCTGCGGTTAATTTTGTATCATTCGCTATTAGCATAAACGTTTCTTCAGTATCTTTATTTAACACTATAGACACAATTCCAGAAAAAATCATCGGTTGAATGACGACATGGAAATGTGGTAAATATACTGAATTTTGCACTACTAAATACAGATAATCTGTATACACCAGTAACCTCTGCAGTGTGTTTAAAAGTGTTATTTTCCTGCGACCATGTTGCCTTTCCTGATGCTACTGTGTACACGATATTAATGATCTGTTTGTGAGGAATTTTAACGAGATTAGTTTTTTGAATAATGTTAGGAATACCACTAATGATATCGTTGAGTCTTGCGTTAATGTCAGCGAGATTAATAATAACATTTGGTGGAGTTCAAAAAAAGTCATTAATAGATCTGTGTACATTTCTACGAAAATTTAGAAATGTTTGTACGTGATTAAAATATTCAGTTCTAAATGAAGCAATTCCATCATTAATTGTCGTTAACGAAGTCGTTATTGGAATTTCCTTATCGTCGACGTATTTCTTCGTTGCAGCGTCGAAATCTGTTTCTGGTGTTCTGAGATTATTAATACCATTATTATTCATGTCGAGAAATGCACGCATTATACCACCACGCACTGAATGCACGCATTATACCACCACGCACTGACACGTATTTGGATTCTTGATCATCGACGTATTTTTTTGTTGCTGCGTCTGTATCTGCGATTGGATCTCCAAGATACATAATTTTTCTTCCTGACATAATAACATCACCGGTAAATACATCACCAGTTTTCTTAACATAATCGTTAACCGATTTACCGGAATCCTGTATTTTACCATGATCAGTGAAAGTAACGACATTATTAACAACCGCGTTGGGAATTCGTACAAGAACATCTAGTGGTTGTATATTACTCGTTTTTAATCGTCCTTGTTTATCCTGAAAAACGACGACTTCATTTTGATCCACACTCGTTATATTTAATAAATCATCGATTTCATTTCTGAGCTGATCAATGGTTGCATATTTAGATAAATCGACCTTATGAGCTCTACCTGAGGATCTTCCATAAATATCTACCATTATATTTACTGATATCAGTTTAAGTACTATGACGTAACGTAGTGAACGCGTGTACGACTTTATGAGGCGGTGCTGTTGATTTTGATACAGCATCAAGCATAGCGAGGGTTTCACGGCCGCATATTGGAGGATCAGTTATTTTTGTGTCGGTAGCGTTGAATACCAGATTGGAGCAGTATTATTGCTAACGTAATGAAGAAATTCTTTTGGTGGTGCTAATCCATACGAATCGAAATAAATAATTCCACGTGGATCAATTGCATATGCGACCCAGTGCGTGCCTGGGCCAGAGTTTTTATCGAGATTAATGATACCAGTTTCATGTTGCATTGCAACGGTAGGTAGTTGATCGCGCATAAAAACACCTCTGAAATTTTTTATTTTTAATTGCTTAGCAGCATTAAGTAAATCAAAATTGGACATAGGTGATATTAGTAAACTGTCCCTGGTAATCTTAGGCCTTTTCCGTACCAGTGTGGAGTCCCTGGTAATCTTAGGCCTTTTCCGTACCATGAAGGCGGGGTCCCTGGTAATCTTAGACCCCGACCGTATGCTGGGCCTGATAATCTTAGACGGCCCGGCTGTGGTACGTTTGGTGCTCTTAGACGTCTTCCGTGTTGCTTTTGTCGTGATCTTTTTTTTAAATTTTCTGCGTGCATAATTCCCTGTCCGGTTGCTTTCTTTAACGCCATTCCAACAGCTGTTCCAACAGCACCTAATGCAGCTGCTTTTGCAACAGCTGGTGCTGCAGCTGCTATTAATGCTGGTATTGCTGCAAGAAGCGGAAATATACCACCCGTTTTAGCGATGTCTTTGATGGCGCCCGCAGAAAGATTAAGTTTGACGCCTTTATTTGAGTTTTTAGCGTCATTGAAGTTTTTAAACTGACGCTCGGTCAACGATAGTTTATTTGCACCGGTCATTTGTTCTCGCTTTAGCGATATTTTTATTCCACAATTATTTTTTGATGCTGATTGCAGCTTTTTAATCTGACCAGGAGTCAGGCTCACACTAACGTGATGATATGACATTATAATTATTATGAACGATCTAATTACATGTTTTCTACTGGAGCATCAATAACTTTCATTCGTCCACCAACACCTTCGAGTAACATCGATTTATCGCTGAGTATAACTGCAATTGCTCTGTAATTAGCAATAGCTGCTGTTGACACACGAGCTCGAAGGTGAATATCTACAACAGATTGTCTGGTTAAATCTAAATGTTCTAGTGAAAAGTAATAAATCGGATACAGCGATGTAAAATCTAGCTGCGATATTTGTAAACCAGTATCAATGTTTTGATCAAGTCCCATGAATGAAATTAATCGATGATATGCACGTGATACATGATTATTTCCAAAATTCAGTAATATATCCTCGGATGGTTCTTGATGTCCATTTATCCTTAATGAAATCTCAGAAACACCGAGTTTGTCAAATATCGTGTGACTACGTGTTTGATCGTTTACTCGTACAGCATTTTGAAACGCAATAAATACATGTCTTGGTGCAGAAACACCCTGCTGAGAAGCTATCTGCCATGTAAATAAACCATCAATTGCACTCTGAACAGCATCTGTGGTCATAGTTAACCATGATAACGTCGATTTACCACCTTGACTCATAAAAGATAACAACCGATCTTCTTCAGATATTGTTGGAGTCATCACTGGCATCCACAGGGAAAGTTTTGTTAGTATTACTTTACCAGCATCACCAATAGGTCTCCATAATGCATCATTATCATCGCCTTTTCGTACAAGTACAACCGTATGTTTGGCTCCGAAAATGACTTTTCTAACATTTCTACAGAATCCAAAAATATGTGACAGTGGAATTGCACATGAAAATCTTCTATTTCCATCTTTCAACATTGATCGACGCGCTGCAAATCCTAAGCTGAAATTTGGATTAGAACCATGAACCACCGGCCACACATCAGCGTCAGCGTTATTGAGGTTGTTTCTAGGTTGTCTAATATTGTATTGAATGTTATCAGGGTGATCAGAAGTATCTTTTGAGAACATCATTGATGGACCAGCTGATCTTGAGTAATCGTCGCTGTATCTCGCAAGACCAAGTATTGTCGTTGCAACGTCGACGTCTTTCTGGATTGATTCAATATTTTTTCCGTCAATCATGTACGTAGCGCTATCAAATAACGCCATAATACCATTATTAATAAAACCAACCCTAATATCAGCGGCGTATGGTACTGGTGCTGCAGGAACAGCGTTATTTAAAATTTCACCTTCTACTTCAATAAAAGCCTCAGCAGGTAGAAAATACCTACTTGTATCTTGAACCTGTAGTTCAATTCGTCCACGCTGATCTGGAATTCGTGCGTCATAAGAATAATACTGATAATCGCGCACAGACTCATCTTTGAGTAACTGGTGCGTCCATGTCAAACGCGGGGTCAGATATACGCTTAAACATCTTTATTATTATCGTCTTCGTCTAACTCGAAGACCACTTCCTGCTATCAGACCAGCGGTTATATTTTTTTCCTTTTCCGACATCGGGATATCAGCTAACTCCGCTAGTTTTTGATTAGCGGCTTGATTTATTATTTTACTTACACTTGCGGGCATCACTTCAGTGCTAGGTAATTTCACAGGTTGAGGTCGGGTCGGTCTGCGTATTAATCGTGATAGTCTATCTTTGATCGCTGAGAATGCTTTGCTAGCGAGATTACCAACAGCGCCTATACCCTTTTCACGAACAACATCAATAGCTTTCATTCCTAGTTGCTTTGCAATCGGTATTGCTTTGGGGGCTATCCTTCTAAACAGACCCTGAATAACATCACCTAATCCATCTCCGTAGGTCGTTTTGTATACCGGTAATCGAGAGTTTATTACCCTGACCATGGTAGGTCCACGTTGAGTACCATGCACGATCATTTTATTATTAACTGTTTTTATCACTAATTACATACTTAATCACTATAATAATCGTCGGCGATTTCATTAATAAGAGATCGATACACATTAATATCCATGATGCCGCCACTAAATAATCGTTTACAAATATCAGCTGCTTCATTAATGATTTCTGGGGAATTATTACCAGCTCGTTTTCCTCCGATGAGAATTTCTAATCGATCGACATCAGCGAGAACGTTATTGGGGCAAGTAATAAAACCACTTCCTAAACCACTTCCAGTTGCCCCAAGGACGTCTTGAAATTTTTCTTCTTCTTCCTTACCTGTTGTTTGGGCTAGTTGTAGTTGTTGTGATCGTGGTAATTTAATCTGTGGTGATTGTGGTAATATTGCAAATTCTTCTTTTTGTTGTCGTTCTTGTCGCTGTTTTATTGTTTCTTGTCGTTCTTGTTTTCGTTGTTCTCGTTGTCGTTGTATCTTTTGTTGTTGTTGTAGTATCTTGTGTTGTTGTAGTAGTGGTTGCAGTCGTGGTATTGGTTGCTCTGGTGATGGAAATTTGAGATGTGATGATATTGGTGATGATTCAAATTGTGGTGGTGGTAATTCAAATTGTGGTAATAATCGTTTATCTTGTTCAGTTTCTTTTATATGTTTATGTACATCATCATCAAATTTATTAAAATCTATAATATCTTCATTAGATCTGATTTCTGGAATACCAGTAGCGACGCGATATACATTTCTGATCCAATTGGCAGAGCTTAATGATTTAATATATTCTGGTTTTACATATTTTTTTCTTTCATAATATCCATACGCGGCAATATCAAATAATTGGGTTGGATTCCTGATAGCAGCAATACCTTCAGGTGTAAATTTATCTATTATCTTAGTTCTGGTTCTTGGTGGTTGTGGTGGTGGTTGTTGAGCTGCTTGTGGTGGTTGTTGAGCTGCTTGTGGTGGTGGTTGAGCAGCTTGAATACGACCAGCAATATCAGCAGGTAATGTTTCAAGAGCTCGTTGTGTTGCCTCAGTTGCTGTAACAATTTTCTTTGTTGGTTCTACAATCGGTTTAAATAATTTTTCTGTACCTTCTGTAAATTCCACTTGAGATTCCTGACGTGATTGTAGTTGTTGCTTAACAGAATCACGAACGGGTAGATATTTTTTAATTGCCTCTAGTCGCTCTCGAGCTAATTTAGCTGAGTGTGGTTCTCCAATACTCATTATTGATAATATTTATAATGGCTGTTTAATTTATAGCAGCAGTAGAGCTGTTGAAGGACATACGTATGTGACCAGATTGTGAAAAAATCTGATCAATTAAAGAAGTTTTCATTATTAAGACAAAAACTTCTTTTTTTTTTCAGGGAACCCTTAATTTTCAAAAATAAGGTCTCTACAAAGTTGTAGGGTCCAGCTCTACTGCTGCTCCTCCGAATCCGCATTTGACCGAAATGTCCCAGATACAACACGAATTGCAATCGTTGATGGATCGCAGCGATTTGTCAGAAACGGAAAAATCGCATCGGTACGGTCAGTTGTTACAACGACTGAAACTCTTTCACCAAAACGCTTTAGACGAAAGCAGCTCAACCCAGTCTGAAAGATTTTAAGGCCATGATGAAAAGCCCATCACCACCACTACCACCTCCAATGGTCAAAACAGAAAGTCCACCACCACTAGTCCCAGTGATCAAGACAGAAAAAGAAGAGCTTCAAACTCCACCAGAAAAAGTACGCAAGTTAACAACACCACCTACATCCAGAATTGGTTGGATTAAAAAGATGATGGCTGCTCCTTCTTCCTCAGAAGAGAAAACGAAAGCCAAGACAGAAGTGAAACAAGAACTGATTACCCCTGTTCAAACACCGTCCACCTCAACACCTATTGCTCGTCGGACACGCAAAGTATTACAAACCGAGAAAATACCACAGAAAGAGAAGAGTAGCATCAGTGAAGATTGGATCACTTATTTAAAAATGGAGAAGGTGTTAGCCAGCATTTACTACGATCAATCCCATCCCGCAGGTTACGGAGGAGTTCCGAAATTGTATCGTGCTGCCAAAACTCGACTGAAAAGCATCCGTTTACCTCACGTGCAACGATGGTTCCAAGAACAAGCCACGTACACCTTACATAAACACATTCGACGAAAATTTTCCAGAAGTCGCACCCAAGTGGAGGGTATCGATCATCAATTGCAAGCCGATTTAGTCGATGTCGCTCATTTGGCCACCTACAATCATGGCTACAAATATTTGTTTTGTGTCATCGACGTCTTTTCCAAATTTGCTTGGATTGTACCATTGACTTCCAAATCGAGCAGTGAGTTAGTGCGAGCCCTCAAACTGGTGTTGAAACAAAGCGATCGTCATCCTCTTCGATGGCAAACTGACAAGGGCACCGAATTTCTGAACCAAGCTTTCCAAAAAGAATTGAAAAAACGTGACATTCATTTTTTCACCACCAAGAATCCCGAAACCAAAGCCAGCATCGTGGAACGTTTTCAACGCACCTTGAAAGAACGCATGTGGAAATATTTTACGCAGCAACACACTATTAAGTACATCGAATTCTTGCAACACCTCGTCCAATCGTACAACCAATCTTACCATCGGAGCATTGGGCATGCCCCGCCCCCAAAAAGTGACTGCTGACAACGAAGTGGCCGTCTTCGACCGTCTGTTTGGTACGTCCCCGCCAGTGACTGTCCCCAAGAAACGAGGAGTGTTGGCATCAAGAGATTGGGTGCGCATTGGCAAAACCAAACGCACTTTCGACAAAGGTTACTTACCCAACAGGACCACTGAATTGTTTCGTGTCACTAAACGAGTGCGTGGCCGTTATCCTCCTATCTATAAATTGGAAGACATGAACGGGGAAGTGTTGAAAGGAACGTTTTACTTGCCCGAGTTACAACGTGTGACCAAAAAAGAAGACGACGTGTACCAGATAGAAAGCATTCTCGATCGAAGAACTCGTAAAGTGGGAAAACGACGTGTCAAAGAAGTCAAAGTACATTGGAAAGGATATCCTCCCAGTTTTGACTCTTGGATTGACGCTTTGCAACTCGTCTACTATAAAAAGAAGTGACTATTATGCCCTTCAACACAGCCTCAGCTACTCCAGTGACCACTCCTTCCCCCAGTTCTTCTCTGCAGGATCTACAAAAGCAACACTTGTGGGTGTGGTGTGGAGAACGTGAGCCTAAAACGCAAATCGTCTTTCTCTGCCAAATCTTTGTGGTGTATTGTGTCATCGGTGCTGCCATTGCCAGTTTGAGTTTGCAACAAGGAGACAAACAATTGTGGACAATTTTACTTAGCAGTTGCATTGGTTACCTTCTTCCCAATCCGTCTCTGAAATATTCCTCTAACGGAAACAACAACGGGAGTCTTGTGTCCAACCTTAGTCCCCCCTTCCAACAGTCACCCTAGCCATCCATTTTTAGACACTCCTCTGACTTCCTGTGACTTCTCGGACACTAGAACTCTGCAATTATGAACAACCAATTTTACTTAATGTTACCCAGTGACAGTTCCATGGAGGTGTTTCCCAACAATACTTTGTGCTGTTTCTCGGCCAGATTACCTCAAGCCATCCAATTGGATCACGAAGCCCATTGGGAAGTAGCTTTGGTCAAAATGATTCACCCTACACAAATCAAAAACGTCGTCGAACATCAAAACCCTTTTACGGTAGAAGTTTATGACGAACAAATGCAACAAGCCATGGATGAACGCGCCAGTGTAGCTGACTTTATGAAATCACAAGACCCAAAACTAAACGAACCACTTATCTTTTGAAAATTCCTGCGGCTATTATTTTAGTGGCCAACATTTGGTGAACACCATTGCTGACAGGTTCAATTTTATGTTTGGTAAAGCCTTGGAGAAAGCCAGAAGAAGTGTCACGATCGAGTACCACAAAATAGCTCGTCGCCTAATAACGAAATTTTCAGAGGACAAAGTATTGGCCATTACATCTTGTCCTGAATTGTATGACATTTTGGTTGGAGACCCCAAGATGATCAAGATTAGAAACGAAATACCAGCCATGACCAGTAACTTGGATTTTGCGAAATATTTTCGATTCCCTGTAGAAATGAAAAAAGGACTGAATTTAATGTGTGTGTATTCCGATGTGGTGGAGTACAACGTGGTGGGACACACCTCCGTACCGTTACTGCGTGTCATTCCTTTCAAAGTGGATTCTGCCACGGCTGCTGACGAGGAAGGTGGAAACACCTATCATGTTCACCTCGAATTTGTACATCCTCACTATTTACCGTCAGTAAGTCGTATTTCGACACTGTCAACATTACTATAAAAGGAGATCTGGGACAAAATATTTCATTCACCAAATGGAAAGTCACAGTGAAACTCCATTTTCGAAAACGATTACTCTAACCCTTTGTCAGTCATGTATCCTGTGTACCAAGGAGTCGCTCGACAGCGAGGACATGGTTTAGGTGATATGCTAAAATCAGCCTTTCGTAAAGTGGCTCCCGTTTTGAAACCGATGGCGACACGGAGATTGCGCGCCTTACAAGATGCAGCGTGGACGCACGGCAAAGAATTTCTCCAAAATGTCATCATTGACAAACAAAACCCCAAAGAAGCTTTCTTGAGAGCAGGCAAAAATGTCTTGCTTCAAACGGGCAAAGACATTTTGGGCCGGCGAGAAACTCCTATAAATGCTCTGGGCAATGCCGAGTCAGGCATTCCTGCTTCCCTGACACCACAGCAAGGACAAGGCAGATAAAGACGACGACAACACCCCTTGAGAGGACTTCAAGCCCGTAGAGCGAGAAAGACTAAGAAAAGAAAATCTGTCCCAGAGTTAGACGTTTTTGATTATTAAAAAAGAAAATGATGCACCGAGAGTCTTGTGCTTGTTCCAAGTCGGAACTGGATCTGTTTGCCATGCCACCCACCATGATGACGATGCAAGAATCCCAATGGGTCGAATATTTCATCCCGTCTCCTCTTTGACGGATTTAGCTCCCATCGAGTTTGAAATCAAAGGACAACCCGAAGATTACATCGATCTGAATAGCAGTTACTTGTATCTGAAACTGAAAGTGATCAAAACCGACAACACCAATCCGGGAGCCGATGCCAAAGTAGCTCCCGTCAACAATTTCATGCATTCCTTGTTCAGCGAAGTGGATTTGTACTTGAATAACAAACTGGTCAGCAGCAGTATGGATACTTACCCTTAGCAAGCGTACCTAGAAAATCTCTTGACGTATGGCAAAGAGGCCAAGAACACTCCTCTGGATGCTTGCGTGGTATGGAAACCTGACACCGCAGGTGAAGACACGTTTAACGACACAACCCTGACAGCCGATGGCAATCCTTACAATGTGGGTTTTAACAACCGTCGAAGGAAAATCCTGCAAGGTCGTAGTTTAGAACTGATGGATCACTTGCATTTGGACATGTGTTTGCAAGACAAGCATTTGCTGAACGGAGTGGATATTCGCCTGAGACTCAATCGCAGCAGTGTCGCTTTCCATTTGATACTCATGCCAACGAGTACAAAACCATCATCCAAGAAGCCAGAGTTTACGTGCCTCGCGTAGAAGTGTTACCTAAAGCGGGAAACGACATCAGTCAAACATTGAGCAGGTCGACCGCCAAGTATCCGATACGACGTGTAGAAGTGGAAACGTTCACCATTGCCGCTTGATTCCGATTCAAGATCGAAGATCATCTGTTCCAAGGACAGTTACCCAAACGTTTAATCGTTGGCATTGTCAGTAATGCAGCCCTCAACGGAGCCCACGATCAAAATCCTTTCCAGTTTAAGCGCTACAGAGTGTCCAAGATCGAAGTCAGTCGCGATGGCAAGACCTTGTGTACCAGACCCTTCGAACCTAACTTTGCCCAAAAGAATTACTTGAGATCGTACTTGTCCCTGTACAAAGCTACCGGACAACTAGGAACCAACACCAGTCACGGTATTTCGTACGAAGATTATGTAGGAGGATACACTTTGTGGGCCTTTAATGTAACTCCCTCATTGAACGCTAGAGAATCTTTGGACATGGAATGGGAGGATAGCGTGAAAACAGAACCCCAAGACCAAGACAACGAGAACGAGAACGAGGTAGTGGTCACGTCCAGATGGCCAGAACAAGAACAACATTTACTGTCCTGTTTTGCTAAACACCTGGCGGATACAATTACGGAATTGAGTAAGAAATATTGTTATGGATGTCAAAATGATCATCCCAGTCAAACTCAACACGATAAATGTATGATGATGAGTCAAGAAGAAAAATTGGACGAGTATCTGGACGACGCTTGGAGTCTCATCTCGGAAGAAACAGTGTTGCATGAGTGGTATAAAGGCTTGGGTGATCATTCCGGCCCTCCACTGACTACTCTATAGATCTATCGCATCGAAACTCTCTTAGCCCAGAGTGCGGAGACAAGGCGAAGAAACGGCTACTTGACAGAGCGTTTCAAACAAAAAGTCAGAATTGAATTGATGACTTATCATTACCTGTGAAAAAAACAACACAACAAAAAAATGGATACCTGGGAACTTTATTATCTTTTGAACAGTAGTTCGTATACTGCTTCTTGGAATCTTGTCGTGTGCACTAAAGATGAACTACCTCATCGCAAACCTCAAGACCATCAAGCTTATGTCATCAACACGGAGGAAAGTCATCTCCCAGGATCTCACTGGGTTGCCGTCTACTTCCCTGAAGAGGATTGCGTGGAATATTTTGATTCGTATGGATTACCCCCTTTGGAAGACGATATCATTGACTTTAGGAGAAGAAATGCCCAGACGACACGCCTCAATAAAGTGAAATTACAAGGCACCGATTCCATGGTGAGTGGACAATATTGTGTGTATTTTCTTCATCAATGCATTCTTGGATATCCTTTAGAACATTTAGTGACTTATTTTGATCGTCACTCTTCTAGAAATGATGAGAAAGTAGATCGATGGTTTTGTGACCATTATGGCTGTATTTTGTCTTTAGCTAGGAAACGTAGTGTACATCAATGGCCTCATGACTTCCATCAACGGAAATCTCACATGATTTCACAACGTTGTCAACCTTGTGAAAAATAATTTGTTTGATGTTATTGTTACTTGTTAGTGGTTAGTTTTTGGTTGAATAAAAAATGTTGTGTTTTTAAAAAAAAATGTGTATGTTGTTTGTTTTCAAAAAGCACTGTGAATATATGCTCTTTGACTTTCTCTCTATCCCTTACCATGACATTCGCTATCATAACGTTCCGACACTAAAACCGAGTAATGATGTTTTCTATCGCGTCCGCGTTTGAACCATGTAAAGCGGGTTGGTCTCCTGTCTGGTCATCCACTGTTGACTCGACAACCTATGAAGATGCCTTCCAGACTAGCGAGGCTGAAAGAAGCTTACGGCAATTTACATCTTGTCAGGCTAAAACCCGATACCTAAGCCTGAAGAGAGAGAGAATGTCAGGATGTTAGCCATAGCCCAAGACCTGATAGAAGAGGTCTTGAGAGAGGAAATCAAGAAAAAACAAGAAGAATGGACAGAAAAGTACAAACTTCAGAAGCAGAGAGAACATCAACAACATCAGCATCAACAGCATCAGCAGCAAGAACCAGACAGAGGTATTGTCGACTGCCGTGTGGACACAAAAGAGTTCTCCTTCTCTTTCCGGAGAAGCAGACCGTATCGTTTAGGAAAGCCTGCTGCCAGACGGGGACGCAATCTTAGACAGTAAAAAAAGATTGCCATCACTCCCTTTAACAAAAAATAAAACAGCCCTTTTCAGGGCTACGCCAATACTCTAGAAAAGAGATACTAATTCAGTTTGCCAAAACAAATTTGTGTGTTTGTGTCTTTACAAAATGAATAGAAGTGTGTCTATAAGCACTTCGTTTCTTTTGTCAGCAAAAAATCCACCCTTTGTTTTCTCTGTCTTTTCAAATCGTGCATGTCTGTGTTTGTAAGTAAAAAGTAAAAAAGTCAATGTGAGTGTTTCTTTTAGGTCCGTGCTTTTGATGTTTTGTTTTTGATTATGGTAAGTTTTGGTGCCAGGAATGCTTTCCTTCACGTGCGTTCTCCAGGAATATAAAGCAGAGCACTCGTCAGTCTGGCTACCATTGTTGACTTAAATGGCTACCATTGTCAACTTAAAAAGAAGATGAGCAGACTTCAAAAACTGTTGGAACTCCAGATGCACCTGGCTATGGAGGCGGTACAGGAGGAAGCCAGGTTAAAAGAATAGGAGAGAGAAAAGAAGAAGGAAGAAGAGAAAGAAAAGAAAAGAGGAATCCTGCCTCACCTCTTCATGAGACCTCAGTGTGAGGTCAAACCTGAGGTGAGGTCACCTGCACAACCAGTACGGCCTCCTCAACCACATCCACAACAACAACGTCAGCCACAACCTCTACCAAGAGCCGCTGTCCTCCGGACAGAAAACTAGGAGCAAGAGGCCTTGGAGGAGTTGGAGAGACAGCGGCAAGAGTGGGAGCCTCAGCTTCAGCAAATTCATCCCCGGGTCTGGCATAGGAGAAGACAGAGGGAACAAGTCTTCACTATCCCTCAGACTGAAAACTGGGATAGTGAAGCCACTCAAGCTCCCTCTGTACTCCCAACCATACGCATCATTTGGGAGAATGACTAGAGCCGGCGATGCGTATGTGGGGCCAGACCTGGTAGGTGCAACCATTAGCCAGGTTTAATTGAAGTTCAAAGAAAAAACAGCCCTTCTCAGGGATAACCAAATCTCTAGAAAAGAGAGACTATTCAAGTTGCCAATTGGTGTGAATGTAGAGTAGTGTGACTATAAACACTCACTCCTTTACTGTTGTGTGTGTGCGTGTGTGTGTGTGTGTGTGTGTGTGTGTGTGTGTGTGTGTGTGTGTGTGTGTGTGTGTGTGTTTGCATTCTCGTTCGTTGGTGTGGATAGTATATGTGTCTGTGTTTTATGCATTCACTTTCGTTGGTGAGGATAGTAGGTATGGTGTATTTTATGCATTCGGGTCCGTTGGTGTGGATAGTATAGTGTGTATATTTTATGCATTCTCGTTCGTTGGTGTGGATAGTAGGTATGGAATGTTTTATGCATTGTCGTTTGTTGGTGTGGATAGTAAATAAATGTGTGTTTTATTCTTTCTCATTCGTTTGTGAGGATAGTAAATATGGTATGTTTATGTATTCTCGTTCGTTGGTGTGGATAGTATATATGGTGTGTGTTTTATGCTTTCTCGTTCGTTGGTGTGGATAGTAGGTATGGAATGTTTTATGAATTCTCGTTCGTTGGTGTGGATAGCAAATAGATATGTGTTTTATGCTTTCTCATTCATTTGTGAGGATAGTAAATATGGTATGTTTAATGCATTCTTGTACGTTGGTGTGGATAGTAGGTGTGAAATGTTTTATGCATTGTCGTTCGTTGTTGTGGATAGTAAATAGATGTGTGTTTTATGCTTTCTCATTCGTTTGTGAGGATAGTAAATATATTATGTTTTATGCATTCTCGTTCGTTGGTGTGGATAGTATATATGGTGTGTGTTTTATGCTTTCTCGTTCGTTGGTGAGGATAGTAAATATGGTATGTTTATGCATTGTCGTTCGTTGGTGTGGATAGTAAATAGGTGTGTGTTTTATGCTTTCTCGTTCGTTGGTGAGGATAGTAAATATGGTATGTTTTATGCATTGTCGTTCGTTGGTGTGGATAGTAAATAGGTGTGTGTTTTATGCATTGTCGTTCGTTGGTGTGGATAGTAAATAATATGTGAAGTGAGTGTAAGGGATGTTTTCGTTCACGTCCGTGCTTGAAGTATATAAAGGCATAGCGTTCGTCATTCGCGCCATTCAACGCTGAATATAAAAAATGGCTAGCAACATGGAGAGAATGATAAGATTGCAGGAGGGGGTGGACACACTAGGCATGGTGGAGGAGATGCTACTTAGAATGCAGCTTGGGGCTTATAGCCCGCACAGATTGGCTATGGAAATCAACAATTTAAAGAGAGGAAAGGAGATATTAAATGAGATGATTAGAAATGAAAAGGACGAAAAGGAAGATTTAGAAGACAAAAGGAAGATGAGGGAGTGGAACGAAAAAATAGAAAAGGAAGAAGAAAATAAAAAAAGGAAGAAACAGGAAAAGGAGGAGGAGAAGGAAAAACAGGAGGAGAAAAAGAATGAGAAGAAGAAAAAAGTGTAGGACAGGAAATAAGAAGTTGGTGTAGGAATAGAAGAACTTAGAAGAAGACAAAGAAGAAAACAAAAGGCCCTTTTCAGGGCCACTCCACTTCCTCGAAAAGATTTATTCTTTCTTGCCTAAAAAAATTATTCGATTGTATAATTTATCTTTTAACTCACAAAAATATTATTCTCTTATCTAAATGTTTTAGAGTCAGTTGTATAATTTGGGTATAATATTATAATACCCACAAATACGAACGCGAATGATTCAAACTTTATATAGAAATGACACAGGTGGCATGACGTCACAGTACTTGCTATACACAACCACGAACGCGAATGATTCAAACTTTACATAGAAATGACACAGGTGGCATGACGTCACGGTACTTGCTATATACTATTCACAAACATAAACGCGAATGATTCAAACTTTATACAGAAATGACACAGGTGGCATGACGTCACGGTCCTTACTACATTGTTGCAACTGTCCAGTACCGTGACGTCACCCTACCTGTGCCATTCCTCTTGTCGCTATACAAAATTCCCATTGTCCCTATACAGTCCCAGGGTGTGCAAGTCGCTATACAAAATTCCCATTGTCCCCATACTATCCCACGGTGATTTTTTGTCCCTATAAATCGTGTCCCCATACTATCCCGGGGGGTGGGTGGGTCTGTAATGCTAATTCACATTGTCCCTATACTATCCCACTACACTACTTTACAGGAATCTGCCAATAGCCACTTTTCAAATCTAAACTTCTTCGAGCCTGAAAGTACATCAAACGTAAAATCGATTTGGGAACGTGGTTGCGAGTCTTTAATTGTAATGTCATTTAGCTTTCTGTAATCAACAGAATCGAAGGGACTGGTCCTTTCTCTTGACACGTATGACTGGTCTGACCAGGGGTTAGAATAATGCATGATGATCCCTAACCAAGCCATTTTGCAATCTCTTGTTGTGTATCCTTAATCATTGCCAAGGATATTTAGCTAGGTCGTTGACGTAAATGTAGAATATTTCCAATATTAATTGAATGTTCTACTAAACTTGTTCGGCCTATGTCATTTGATGACTTGAAAAATACTTTGATATTCAATAAGTAAATACATAAATGTAACTCTCTCCACGATATTTAGATTCTTGCTACTCAAGTCATTTAATTTATCAAATGCTTACTGAGGTCTCTGGGAGCGAATTGATTTTGCCTTCCTTGGCTGTAACAGTATTAACGTTTCCAGATGTTTCGACAATGTCCACATACCCACGAGAATGGTTCGCCAAGGCCTTAGTGACAATGATATGACATTTCTCTATGAAACTGGAAGCTGGTGATATGAAAACCAAATTTGTATTATGTATTGTTCGTAACCTTTTCATGATACCAACACTTCCCTGTCGGAGGGTAATGTAACCTTCACAGTCACATATATCCTACAACAAGTGTACTGAGTATCATTGCGATATCTAAAGCACATAATTTATTACCCTTTACTAAGATAATTCGTTTGCCCAGTAAAAAGTCGCAGCTATTGGATGTTAAGACGTTCATTGCAAAATCCCTTCTGATTTAATATCAGCTATGTGTCTTACGCTTAAATTTATGTATCCCTATATGGATATATACGGTAGTCAAGTTAAAGAAGGGGGAGGTATCTCCGATATACGGATGCGAGGTTACTTTAAGCTTGTCAACAAAGCATTGGTTTAAATAGTAATATTTGCTTCGGAATCCACCAATAAAGTTTTTGGTTTGTTCTGCACTTTTGCGTTCACAGATGACTATTCTTCATTTACATATGAATTACCAGCTGTCATGGTGTTATGCCGCCAATTATTATCTGGCGACCTAAGACCTATAAAAGTTTCTCTGAGATTTAGTATTGTTATTCCCCCATCGGTAATTGTATTCTCTTCGTATAAATGTTGAGCACCGTTTTGATTCAACCATTTAAAATTTCGTATTTCTGATAATAGCCTTGGTTTTGAATCGAGCGGAAAATGTTTCAGCTTCGTTTATGTCATTCGATCGCGCCTTTCACAATCTCAGTCTAATATCATACTCGTTTATAGCGTGGTTAACATGGTCGAATGAAATAATATATGTAATAGCTGAACAAGCTACCATCTAAGCCTGAAGCGTCAACTTTTTATTGAGCTAATTACGGCAAAGTCTCATCTTTATCCCGATCTCGAGTTTGCAGTCGTGCTCGGTATATTTCTGCTCTATTACCTGATCTATATCGGGTATGCATCTCATGTATGAAGTTGCCGTAGTCACGCCGCTAAAATTTGCTAAGTTGATTACAAAAGTGCGTGCACTTCCCTTTAAGTGTATTTGCCAGGTAAAGTGACATGGCTGTATGATCCCAGTTAATTATTTCCGCCAAAGTCGTGCAAGGTATTTATCCAAATCCTCGCTTCCATCATATTATTATGGTTTCATTTGCAATTTTTTTTTTCAAAAAGAATATGCTGATAACATAAACAAATCTTGCATTCATGCAGATCCAAATAATTTGTTATATTTTCTACTAACTGAGAGCAGGATATGACTTATGCTTGCATACATATCAGCACATGATAACTGTAGCACATTTGATTTTTTGTGTTGTATGGTGTGTTTGCCTTTTTTTTTTTCTCCCTAGTCATGTTCCAGCTCAATCTCCTACTAAACCTGTTCAACCAATGTCGGCTACTCGACTTGCTGTACTGAGTAAATGAAAATTGTGTTTGTTTCATCTAATTTGCACTGTTGAGAAGATACTAATTATCATAAAACTTAAGACGACTAATTGTTTTTGGAAATGGTTAAAGTACAAGCAATATCATGCAGTATATGTAGTTTAATAAGTTCGTGAATTAAAATTTCTGGTCAATTGTTTGTTTGTTTCTTTTTTCTAACCGATAAAACCATATTGCTTCTTTTGAGAAGCTTATCGCAGTTTCCGTTTTGACTTTTAGGAAAATACAGGTTCTTGTTGCTGTCCTAAAATTATCTTTTCATTGATAGAGTAATGCAAATAGCGATTGCATTGACATAGAATGTAGACAACCCATGCACACGGACAACGCTTTCCTTTAAAGAATTTATACTAAAAAGAAATTCTACGTTATTTTAGTTGATACAAGAAAATACTTTACTCGTGATATTGGAAGATATGTCATTGTCATTCTTGACATCCTTCCGCATTTCTACTGAAAAGACCGGGATACCCTCATTACAGTGTGAATGGTACCACCTAACATCCTTTTAACTGATCGTTCACTTCAAAGTGTTGTTTCACTCATACTTCTTCATAGTTTTAGATCTTGGCTGAGGGGACCTAAGCACTGCTTTTTCCTTGTAATTGTTCTGCTGGTTGCATATAACTTTTCAATTGTTAAATCGTGCACACCTAACACTTGGGGCTCGCTTTTTTTGTACTTATTCATATATGCGTGTGCATATGTATGGATTTAGGTAAATACATAATGTATAAATGGATATGTTATGTGCTGTCGCCGAAAGGTAAAACGATGTACGCTCATGCATATAACCAACCTTTGGGCGACAGGTCGCCGAATGGTTCATGTGTCGCCCAAAGGTTTAGTATATATCTCGCTCAGGTACAATTTATATGTGTCACCTAAGAGTATTATATACAACGTAATTTCGCCATTACGATTACCAGCGAGACGGAAAAAAGTGATCGCATAGGTTGGACGGTCTAAATATCGGGGTTCTGCTGTTGGCATCCATAAAGTAGTTGCATATGTGATCACTTCACGTAATCACGCGACTGTATAAGTATACTTATTAAACGGAACTGGAATAACTGGCCGTAATCCGGAATAGCGTAGTGGTTTTAATTCGGACTGTATAAAGTTTTAATCTTGAAGATAGGCCTGGTTATTTAGATATAGATCGATACAGTATATATTTTGTAGGAGAGATGGTTGTTTTATTTATATTTGTTTTACTGTATATAGCATTCATTATCCTCCGTCCGCATGGGTTCGAGTCTAGACTCTACCTACGTAGGCATGAGAGAAAGCTTGCCAGTAACTTCCTGGAGGTCTGTGGTTCTTCCCGGTTTCTTTTTCCACCACAAATACTGGCCGCAATGTAGAGCCAAATAAAATGGTGTTATACATATATACACACACACACACACACACATACCAACCAACCAACCAACCAACCAATCAACCATTCAAATTAAAATGGTTTTATTCCCAATGTGATCAATAGACATTGATAAGATTACAATCAAGAAATTTGAAGAGTTTTTTCCGTAATATTCTTAGTTTAATGGTAAATATATCCAAATATCACGCATGTGTACCAGGTTCGAATCCAGCAACCGACTTTTCATTTTTCGTTTTGATTATGTGTATTCAACGTTGAGTTATGAAAGAGAACTATGCTATTACTCAGCAGTGGCCTTAGAAAACGCGGGGCCCGATTTGGATCATTTTGGCGGGAGCACTGGATTTACGTGAGGGGCCCCCTGTGAGCACGGTATTTGGAAATAAAGTTTTAAGCAGCAAGTTTTATACGATATTAAACTAAAATTTTCTTCCATCGATTTAAAATTACTTTCTCTCTATAGATATATTTTTAAACATTACTAACGCGCGGGGCACCTGTGATTTCGGAGCCCGATTGGGC